>MJUU01054981.1:149587-162676 GCA_002080025.1 Modiolus philippinarum | reverse complement strand
AGCTCAGATGCGAATCAAGTTTTACTCCCAAACATTTCTCACAGTCAGAAATTTGCAAAGTCTGTGTGTTTATGGTAAATGACGGTTCAACAGATTGTGAAGAAATTTTTTGTCTTGTTCCTATTACCATACATTTTGTTTTATTAGTATTTACAAACATATTATTGCTCTCACACCATTTTTCTATTTCATTCAGATCTTGTTGTATCTTACATTGTAATTCAATAATGTCTCTGCCAGCTGCATGTATAGTAGCGTCATCAGCATATAAATCAGTTTTACAGTTTCTTATATGTAATGGCAAGTCATTTATATACAAAATAAATAAAAGAGGTCCTAGTATTGACCCTTGTGGTACACCAAATTCAACAGATAATTTTTCAGATTTAATATTTCCAATTTGAACTTGCTGGGTTCTATCACATAAATAAGACTTAAAAAATGTTACTGATTTATCATTACAGCCATATATTGCTAATTTTTTACACAGAATATCATGATCTACAACATCAAAAGCTTTCCTTAGATCTAAAAATATGGCTATATTTAAATTACCATTATTCATTTCCTCTAAAAACTTGTCAATAATATTTACAAGCGCTGTTTGACATGAATGCCCAGGTCTAAATCCAGACTGTGCTGGATGTAACAGTTTAAATTTGGATAGATACATATAAAAATGTTTTTGAACATGACGTTCAATAAGCTTGGAAATGGTAGGTAAAACAGATATTGGTCGGTAATTTGTAGGTAGACCTCTGTCACCATCTTTGAAAACAGGTGAAACCTTTGCATTTTTTAGCATATCAGGAAATATACCAATATCTATTATTCTATTAAAAATATATGTTAATGATGATACAATAATAGGGGCACATAGTTTGAGTATCCTTGGACCTATATTGTCTGTTCCTGCAGATTTATTTACATCAAGTTTATTAAGACTTGTGAGTAGATCATGTATCTTAACAGGTGGAATTGAAAATTGAGCATCTGGTGTCCTCTTTTGTACAAAGTGCATCAAATTGTTTAAATCTGTTTGACTGTTTTTGCTTTTGCTTGTTTTTCTAAGATTTTCTACAAAAAAAAATAAAACGTGTCCACTACTAATCCAAGCAGACTTGACACAGCTCACCAAGAGAAAGGACATTACAATACAATTCACAAAGAAATGTGCGAAAAAACATACCATTAGTATTCACAACAAAATATAACCCGGCTCTTTAACAACTTAGAAGGGCTTTGAATAAACGTTGGAAATTCGTACAAGATGATGAGGAAGCAAACAACATTTTTCATAGGCGCCTATTATTGCATATCAAAAACACAAGAACATAAAAGATCACTTAACGTCTGCTTTATTGAAATAAACCATAAGACACAGAAGAATAAAACATGAATAAGTGGCAAAACACTGACGGAAAAAAATACATATCATTATTAGAGAGAAACTACCGGTGTCGTGCCCCTGTCGTTATGCATACTTAGCGGCAACTGATTTCAGTAATCAATAATTACTATCTCCATACAGGCTTGGGGTACCTGATGATGGATTAGCCTTGGTTACCATGTGTACTTATCTGTTTTTCAAAAAAAATATACAAACGGTATATTTACCCTAAAATTGTAGTAGCCTAAACTGAAACACCGGAGGATATAAATCTATGTTATAATTTTATACTAATATGTTTAAGATTATATAAAATTAATAATTCATTTTCCTTTCAATATTTACACATATTTAAAAATTATAGATACATAAATAACATAATTGATTAATTTATTATATGAATGAAAACTGGGTGAACTAGTGTTTTGAGTGTGTTTAGATTGGTAATGGACACGTCCTATTATATAACATTGTCTCAGTGGAAGATGTCTTTGGATATTTGGTTGTCTTCTTCTGTCCACTCCATACACCTGCAGTCACTGTTCTTCAGCAGTCTTTTTTTTTACTTTTGATCCTTCACAACAATCTATTTTTTTCGTCCTATTTTTAAATCATCCTTTTTTTTTCTTACTTGCCCTAGAACAAATTATTTTTTTCCCCACTTTCAAGAAGCAAACTTTTTATTTAAAAAAAATCCATAGCCCCCCAGAAAATCAAATGGTTGCTGCCTTAATTCAAGTGTTTTGTTCATAAGTTTTTGTTCTTCTGGCATAAATTTAATGTACTACTACTTATCGTGTTAAGCCCATTCTAAGTTGCATCATCTTAATAAGTATTGAGATTTTGAGATTGGGGTCATTTCTTTGAGGAATTGGAGTCCCGATGCTCGACTGGAGGTTTACAGGTAAAATATTTTTGTCGTTCCGTGTGCATCCGCTAACGAAAAAATTGTCGAAAATATTAGGCCAAATAAAAAAATAGGTGTGGTTCCGGTCACCCGACCGACCCTATTTTTTCCTGCCGACCCTAGACGTTTTTTTTTGCCCAAAAAGTAAAAAAGAAAAAGAAATAAAACGACCGACCCTAGTTTTTATGGCCACTTTGACTGACAAAGTTTAAGTAGAGATCAGCGGCAAAATGGTAGTTGTTTTGAAACTGTAAATAGGTATTATCATAGTTTATCAACTAGCAGAGTGTTTATTAACATTATCGGAACCTTTTTATGAAGTATTTGATGAGAAACGAGCTCAAATGCCGCGAAAATTGAAGTTATTTCCCATCAGGAAGTTTTCGTGCAATCATAAATTCGGAA
This sequence comes from Modiolus philippinarum, assembly GCA_002080025.1. NCBI lineage: Eukaryota > Metazoa > Mollusca > Bivalvia > Mytilida > Modiolidae > Modiolus > Modiolus philippinarum. The sequence goes on along the minus strand of MJUU01054981.1, from coordinate 159,974 downwards.
CGAGTTCGGCGCGGACTGTCGTATCCGTATTTATTTCACAGGTTATTAAATATTTAAGAGGCTTCAGAGCCTATTAAACTGTTGCAGGATAAAATTTAAAGGAAACTTAAACCTCTTCTTTTACATCAGTTGTGAATAAAATATTGTCAATGTCAATGTGATATAAATAGCAGATTGTCAGCTCTATCGACACTTTACCGATCACATGGTTTGTTGACATCCTCAAAAGTTATGGCGGCTAAAGAAATATTCGAGATTATGATATGAAAATATAAATTTGGTGGAAATACACCTTCTCTTTATACTGTTAGTAATTTTCCACTTCATAACAACCTATAGTATTTATCAAGTCCCAACGATCGCCGCTTGAACTGAGACTAAAAATCGATCGTCTGGGAACTTGGACAAATCATAGGTTACAATGCATTTACATGTTATTAAAGTATTATATACTATTAAAAAAAAAATTAAAAAAAAAAAAAACCCCGACCTACCGACCCTATTTTTTTCAGAGGAGTGACCGGAACCACACCTATTTTTTTATTTGGCCTAAGTACATATGGAGAAATTATTATCATTTTACATGCATATTTATTTTATTTAAATTAGAAAAAGAATCACGTGACTTATTTACATTCTCACCAACGCCAACTTCGTCGTTTTTATTGCTAAAACACGGATATTTGGTGGTCTTACCCGTTACTGTATTCCTTTTTAAAATCACTTTGACACTTCCTTAGGTCAATGTTTTCAATGTCAAAACAAAACGTAAATCGAGAACGCTGATTTCATAAATTGATACATCTTCAAACTGGGGCATATTTAGCTTCCGTGGGACCTTCGGGTTTACAAAGTAATCCTTAATTACATAATTAAGGTTTGTAGCAGTATTTTCTTTGGCACTCAAAGTATGTATCTGATTTCGAGACGTTTCGGCCCTAAAACACTTCGGCCATATGAAATTACGGCCATGTGTAATTTCGGACTTGGACGTTTCGGCCCTGTCATGAGTAAGTGCTAGAAAGTGTTACAAATCCTTAAAACTTGCTGAATGGTATAAAAAATAGCCAATTATTTTTTATGAACCTATTTCAACGTTAGTGAGGCTATGATTACCTATAAAAAGATGCTTATGAGGGCCCACTTTACTACAGAATGTTTGTAGCAAAGCGACAGTGACACATTATATACATTTATCTCAGACAAAAACTGAATGTCGTGTGTTTTACTCAACAATGTGTACTCATTTATTTTGATGATTTTAGATGGATTGAATATTGTTTTACTCAGCAATTGCGTATCTTGCAGACCCAAGACTAACCGGTTATTTTCTAACTTTTCCCATAGGGTGGCATGTTAACGATTTCAAGAATCGAAAAAACCAATGTCGCCAAAATTAATGACATTATATTATCCAAATAAAATAACAGAAAACTACCAAGTCCGAAACGACCAAGTCCGAGGTTACACTATGGCCGAAACGTCCTGCTACCCATGTATCTTGTTTTTGTAATGACTTTGCACTTATACTTTGACAATGTAACTAGGGAAGTTCACGTTTTCAGCCATTTTGTCAAAATATTTATGATGGGATGTTAAAGATCTCCCGCTTCGGATTTTCATATGGCTTGGGAACTTTGAAATTATCTTCTAAATCAATCTGACAGGATTCGTTTGACTGCATATCAAATGTCCTATCAGAGTTTAACCTTGTATTTGATCTGCAACTCAGTTTTTAGCCAGAATAGCTATTTTTCACAATATTGCCTAACAAATATAATGGAATTCCGGCAACCGTATTTGACTCTGCAATAAAATATGCAAATGAGCAAAAATGCACAAGATTTCTCCATATGATAAGTTATCGGGCTCTTGACAGCTATGTATCGTAAAATATCAACCCGTGAGCCCCCGAGGGTCCCGGGATATAGAAATAGGACCCATTCCGTGGTTGTGCGGGATTAATAAATACACAACCCATCTTTCGGATGGGATGTAAACTCAGGTCCACGTGTTGGAAGAAATGCCACGCTTCCTGCACGTCAAAGAACCCTTGTTGCAAGCTCCTTTTGGGGTGGTCCGTAGGTGATCTGCTACAAGGCTAAATTCCCCGCCCTTGACGATTTCGCCCTACTTTTCCAGTGGCAGTCAGAATTGCCCGTCCAATGTCCCTTTCCATAACCCAAAGTGATTATTTATTAACAAACTTGTTCTCGTCCTGATATAGCTGAAATATTGCCGAGTAGACGTTAAACAATATTCAATCAATCAATCAATCAACCCGTGAGCCAGAATATGAAGCACAGCGGGGAGTGAGCGCAGCGAACGAGCCCCAAGCTTCATATTCTGGCGAGCGGGGTGATATTTTACAATACATCAGCTGTCAAAAGCCCGATAACTTGTTTATCATATTTTATTTTGTATTTTAGATTTGTAAGTATTGAACTGAGGTTTCAAATTCTCCCAAAGATAAGCGGGAATTTCGGCATACATGTCATTCTTGCCTTTTCAACAATTTTAAGCTTAAAAACATGTTATATATATTTATTTATCAATTTATTGGCAAAGGTTTTGTAACTGCATGAGTATTTTGACCGAAATACTCTAAATAATGTCGATTTTGAATTTTGCAGGAACCTTTGGTTGTTACGCTATTCTATCGTTCCTTGGAGCTTTTATGACGTCATAATATGAAAACGTCAAAGCTCTGCAGGATATATCAACGACCCAGTTTCTACAATTTTTCTGATGTCTAGTTTATCTATTTGTGTAATCATGATTCTGTTTTGAATACCTCATCGGAAAGAGCAAATGGAATAGATGTTTATTTTTAGCCATTTTATTTCATTTGAAACCTTGAAACATAGAAAAAGTTATTGCCTATGAAACTTTAGAAGAATCGCTTGATATATCCAGGTCAACTCCTGATATATCCGGCTCAACCAGATATGGCTTTTGCAAAAAGGCTCTGCAGGCTGATATAACCATGGGGAAGGATGATAATGCTTTATGGGAGGTTCTATCAGTAGCAGCTGATTAAATGTAAATAAATAAATGCATTTATTACATAATGATTATAATAGTTTTATTTTATTGGATGAAGACCTGTCACATGATATTCAATTAAAAATCGAATTGACTCGATTTCACTTTCACTTTCATTTTTCAGGTCTGCTTAAAAACGATATTGACTCGCCGTTTTAAATAGCCAATGAAAAACAGAATTGTATGTGGTCACGCGACTTTCGGCCAATCAGAATTGCCGTATTATAAGTATGTTCGGGAAACCAAATATCGAAGGAAGAAAATGGCGACAGGAGACGTTTGTTGTTCTCTTTTCACATTAGAAGCATTTTGCAACAAGTAGACTGCTATTTACAAATACCCGGAAGGTGATCGAAATTAAGAACATGCTATACACAGTCGGGGTATGCGTTTTAGTAGTTCTGCAAATTTCTTCTTGTCTTATCACAGGAATTTCAGACTGAGTAACGACAAGGTTGGTTTTACTAAAAGGATGGAATTTCTAATTCTCATGATTTATTTATTACATGAAAAAATCTAAACTTTGAGGGGGAGAGACTTGTACGTCATGTTGCAGAATCGTTACATGTACACTACATATTACATGTTGTTTTTCTACATATATACCGCCGTGCGCGGTCCCGGCTGAAGAATAGGCCCGCAGCATCCTCTGAGCTTGGAGTATGAGCCATCCTAACAGAGGACCCCGAGGGAACCCCGGGATATAGAAATAGGACCCAGTATCTCCGGCTTGCGGGGTGTGACCCCTCCTAAACGGAGGCTGACCCCGAGGGTCCCGGGATATAGAAATAGGACCCATTCCGTGGTTGTGCGGGATTAATAAATACACAACCCATCTTTCGGATGGGATGTAAACTCAGGTCCACGTGTTGGAAGAAATGCCACGCTTCCTGCACGTTAAAGAACCCTTGTAGCAAGCTCTTTTTGGGGTGGTCCGTAGGTGATCGGCTACAAGGCTAAATTCCCCGCCCTTGACGATTTCACCCTACTTTTCCAGTGGCAGTCAGAATTTCCCGTCCTATGGCCATTTCCATACCCCAAAGTGATTATTTATCAACTAACTTGTTCTCGTCTTGATATAGCTGAAATATTGCTGAGTAGACGTTAAACAATATTCAATCAATCAATCAATCTACATATATACATATATATCAACCAAATAAAAATGTCATAAACCTAAAATAATGTACTGATAGCTTCTTGATGCATGAATCTTTGTATGAAGAGATCGGAAAGCACACTGAAAAGTAAGTACAAATGTACAACTACCCATGACAATTTTACAAGATATGTTATCCTGAAAAAAATCGTTGGATACCCTTACAATTACCAAGTAAGATGAAGCATGTTTTTATTATGTAATAAAACAATTATAGTCTTTTGTATCGGTCGATATGAGTTTTAATAGACCTAAAAATCCTAATATTAACATTTATGAGATTTAAAGAAACTGCTTTCAGTTCATACCACATTTTACTTTTATCAATTTTACCCGATGTAGTTTTATGTTCATGAAATAGACCATATTTCTTTTTGTACTTCAGCGGTAAACCTTAATGGAGGATAATTTTTTTGTTTCAAATATTTGACCCCACTTGTGACCACTCATTTTAATCATCTCATCATAAGGGATCTGAAAATATTCATCTTTTCTTGATTTTCTAAAAAAAAAAAAAATTTTGTTGTACCTAGCGGTAAACCCTACTCCAGCTGTATGGAGAATATTTTTTTGTTTCAAATATTTGACCCCACTTGTGACCACTCATTTTAATCATCTCATCATAAGGGATCTGAAAATATACATCTTTTCTTGATTTTCTAAAAAAATTTTTTTTTACTTCAGCGGTAATCCCCACTCCAGCTGTATGGAGAATATTTTTTTTCAAATATTTGACCCTACTTGTGACAACTCATTTTAATCATCTCATCATAAGGGATCCGAAAATATACATCTTTTCTTGATTTTCAAAAAAGTTTTTTTTCATTGGGGTAAATCTTAATACAGCCGTATGGAGAAACTTTTTTGTTTCAGATATTTGACCCTACTTGTGACCTCTCGTTTTACTCATCCCATCACAAGGGATTCGAAGTTATACATAATTTAAAATATTTTTTTTTTGTACTTAAGCAGGTTAAAATCTTATATGGCAACTTTTTTTGCTTCAGATATGTGATCCCACAAACCACTTTTCACATAAAAAAATGAAAAATATTTTATATACATTTCCATTCACTTATCAATCTTTTTGAGATAATTAATCTGGTTAATAAAAGTTTTAAGAAATGGGTATTTTCATAATGACCCTGTTATGTGTCCTCGGTCTGTAATAATGGCCTTCGGATGCTGTAATGGCCCTTGGCGTTGCCTCGTGCCATTACAACTATTGTTGTATAGAAAAATAAGGTTTGTTCATGTTCTATTTAGTCCATTAAGATTCACATTGATATTGTTATTCCATAATAGTTGTTTGTTGATATGTCTATAACATTTTCATGATCCTTTATAGTTAGTGGCTGTATGTTACTAGTACGGTCCAGTTGGGAAATTCAAACGATTGATTGATTAGTTAGAGTTTAACGTCCAATGAGCAATATTTCAGCTATATCAGGACGAGAACAAGTTAATCAATTCAAAAATTGTAAGCAAAAGAAATCAAGATGGAAGGGACAACCGTGGTAACGACTTTTGATTGCCACTGGAAAAGGGGGAAATGGGTAGGGGCAGGAAATTTAGCCTTCCTTTCGTAAAATATTCCATACGACACCCAGTGCGTCTGCTCTTTTTGATGAAATATAGAAGGGGTCTTTATTATGCATGGAGTTTCTGTACGATTGTTTGTTGATATGTCTATAACAATTCAGGATCCTTTTTAGGTAGTGGCTGTATGTTACTAGTACGGTCCAGTTGGGAAGTTCAAACGGTATGAAAACAAGTCCATGATGTTTATGTTAGCAATATTTATTTTCCTTTATTTCAATGTACAGTTAAAATCCAGATAAAACATTCCCGACCTCACCCACATTTTAAAGTTATTTAATTTCTTTACATTTTTATTTTCGCTGTTTGGTCTTCTTTGGAAAAGCAACAGATGTTGTTGCGCTTCTCTCTTCTGTGGAAAAGCACTTGATGATGTTGCGCTTCTCTCTTGTGTGAAAAATCAAGGAGTTTTGCTTATATATGGTCACGTTATTAGCGAGACGCCAATTTCTTATTTTAGAAATGACGTTTTTGTAAGCAATCTTTATTTTCCTTTATTTCATTGTACAGTTAAAATCCAGATAAAACATACCCGACCTCACCCACATTTTAAAGTTATTTAATTTCTTTATATTTTTATTTTCGCTGTTTGGTCTTCTGTGGAAAAGCACTTGATGTTGTTGCGCTTCTCTCTTGTGTGAAAAATCAAGGGTGTTTCGCTTATATATGGTCATGTTATTAGCGTGACGCTTATTTCTTATTTTGGAAATGACAAGTTTTGAATCCAATGAAATGTGTTCTATCTTTTAACGTTAGGTAGCTTAATTAGAATTTTGTATTATGGTTTTTCCGATAAAAACATTCGTGCTTCATTTAAAACACTAGAAATTAATCAAGTTTCCTAGAATATTGATGAAAGTTAATGACCTTGTAGAATTCAGGTAGAAACAAGTTGACCTAGTTAATTCTTTAATTATATCGAATATTTATCAATTTTTATTGGAAATAAAGTGAGACTATATTTAGAGTATTTTTGTATCACAACACTATCCTCAGGCCATTATTACAGACCTCGGACACATAACAGGGTCATTATGAAAATACCCATTTATTAATACTATGGTAAAAGAAATAAACACAATTTTGTCTTACCAATTATAATTTATATCAATACAGTTATCCAATAAGAAAAACAATTATAATTCCATATACACTTGAACCAATTGTTGCCAGAATTCGGGCCTCATGTTATATGATTTCGGTTTAAGCGCTTTTACTTGGACTTGTCTGCGAGGACTTTTAGTATCTTTCACAATTTTTGACGAAGTTGATATCCTGTTTACATGTTCATTTCAGTCAAAAACTTTAAGATTTGTTCTTAGAATATACACTTACTTAGAAAAGTTATTCCTTTTATCATGATATTGTAGAATAGTATTGTTAAAGCTTTCAACATAATATCTGACTATGCAATGGATATAGTCATCTAGTTCATAATGGCTCGTAATTCGGATCAGTCTTACATCTGGACATTTCACTGCAGGACACATATAATGCATCCTCAACACCGTGTTTCCATAGGTTCCTTCATTACTAGGGATCCAAGTATAAATTACTTCTTTGCCTATAGCAACAAGTGACTTGTAGAACTCGACGACCTTAGAATAAACGGGTGTTTTTTCTTTCAACTATCAATTGCCAGAAGGTATGAAAGAGAATCAGAAAAAATCAAGAATTAACTTTTTCGCGATGAAGCAACAAATTTGAGTGCTAAGTAAATAGCGTTGGCTTCAGCAGTAAAGATGGAACTTGGGGATGGTATTCGGAGAGTTGCTGCTCGGTCTCCGAAGACAGTTGCACAGGCCACCCTGTCTTTATCCTTAGATCCATCTGCGTATATAGGTAAGTGTTCGAGGTGTTAAGATTTAATTCTTGCAAACTCCTGCTCGATAACCAGAGGTTGAATGTCAGATTTTTTTTTATTGTTGTAGTTCGATACATTGGTCGAAGAGGTTTTCAATTAAAAACAATTTATCTTCTACTGGAACCACTGTATAGCTCATCAAATATATCCTGAAAAAAATAGAATTCATTGTCTGAAATATTCCCAAATATAATCTGTTTCAGTGCATTGTTTAGTTTTTATAATGTAACATCATAGTGTGAATTTGTTTTGATAATAGTAGACTTGTTTCCGGAATGAACACGACTAAAAAATCCCTTATTGGTCCGCTTGGCATTTTTGGGAAAAAAAAACGAATAATGTCTTCTTTGCAAACTCTTCTCTTACGATAATTTAAGGCCTGTTTATTGTGCGTTTTTTTTGGGGGGGGGATTGTTTTGTTTTGTTTTGTTTTGTTTTTTTTTTGGGGGGGGGGGGGNGGGGGGGGGCTTTCTTGGCGGTCGCTGATGTAACATCTAAATAATAAGAGCCTTTAAAATAATTGTGAACACTTCGGGTGGGACAAGTCTACAAAGGGTGCTTATTATGGAGTTGAAAGTTTTTAGAAAAGTTTAAATAAATACAGTGAGGGCTATATATCATTGTACAGTGAATCATTTAGGATTTTTGTAAATTTTATAGATTTCAATATCTTAAATATTGTTTTATTATTATTAAATTATATACAGTTGCTTCTTTCTTAAGCTTGAATGGCGACCATTATAAAATCAATCTGACTATAGCTTAACTTAACCTGCAGAGACGCCAGCTGGTGTGCCATATCGTTCTATTGTTATACAAAAGAACCAACATACTTCCATAATTAATTAAAAACGATGGAGATTTTTATTTACATTCAAGTATATTTGCTGACAGACATGTCATTTGTTTCGTCTGTACAATGTATAAATTGGCTTAACTTGATGGCAGGCTTGTACTGTTGAAATATTACCAATCAGGTGTGTCCATCTAAACCAATCCATTAATCGAACGCTATTTACAATGCAAAACTTTTAATTTCTTCCTCATCAAGGTCTGCTTTCCAGGAAAGAGATCTTATTCTACACTTTCCTATAACCTAATCCTTTCATGGTCCTGATACTTCTATTTCGTAATGAACGAAATGATATTTGGATTACGATGATGTGTCCACCACTTCGGGTTTTTTTTCAACAAGATCAACTATCTCTTGAGTTTTTAAAGGATAATTCAAGCTTTTGTTGTGTTGTATTCTTATAATGTACATCGACACATTACAACTTTAACTTAGACTAGCGTTTCAGCAGAGACATTTTAACACAAAATCTATATCTCTGTTTAAAGTATTTAAAAAGTAAGTAAATTCTTTGCCGTTTTTAACTCGAAAGCCGTAGGCTGAGGGTTTTTAAAACCATCCGAGAAAGTCATGTGAGGCTTCAGGCCTATTAACGTATGTGAAGAGCTACATGCTTCGATTAAAATATAGTTCGTAAATGTTTTAAAAATCCTTTTTTTAGCTCACCTGGCTATGCCAGGGTGAGCTTTTGCCATCACTTGGCGTCCGTCGTCCGTCAACAATTTCAAAAATCTTCTCCTCTGAAACTGCTGAGCCAATTGTAACCAAACTTGGCCTGAAGCATCACCAGGGTATGCAGTTTAAAAATTGTGTTCGATTAGTCCGAAGACCAAACAACATGGCTGCTGTTACTAAAAATAGAACATAGGGGTAAATTGCTATTTTCAAATAACTCAAAAACCGTTACAGATATCAAAAATCTGACATGGTGTAAAAGTGATCAGCATAGCTAGATCTACCTGTCCTGCAATTTTGAAGAAAATCCGATTACCCATCTTGGAGTTATTGCCCTTTTACCGTAAAATTTTCAAAATTTGTGCATTTTTTTTTATTTCTAAAAGTGTAACAGATAGAGGTCAAGTGTAAATTGCAAAAATGTTCAGCATATCAAGATCTACCTACCCTGAAATTTTGATTGATTGATTGAATATTGTTTAACGTCTACTCAGCAATATTTCAGCTATATCAAGACGAGAACAAGTTTGTTGATAAATAATCACTTTGGGGTATGGAAATGGCCATGGGACGGGAAATTCTGACTGCCACTGGAAAAGTAGGGTGAAATCGTCAAGGGCGGGGAATTTAGCCTTGTAGCCGATCACCTACGGACCACCCCAAAAAGAGCTTACTACAAGGGTTCTTTAACGTGCAGGAAGCGTGGCATTTCTTCCAACACGTGGACCCGAGTTTACATCCCATCCGAAAGATGGGTTGTGTATTTATTAATCCCGCCCAACCACGGAATGGGTCCAATTTCTATATCCCGGGACCCTCGGGGTCAGCCTCCGTTTATGAGGGGTCACACCCCGCAAGCCGGAGATACTGGGTCCTATTTCTATATCCCGGGGTTCCCTCGGGGTCCTCTGTTAGGATGGCTCATACTCCAAGCTCAGAGGATGCTGCGGACCTATTCTTCAGCCGGGACCGCGCACGGCGGCTGAAATTTTGAAGAAAATCCCAAAACCCTTTTAGGAGTTATTGCCCTTTTTTCACCGAATTTTTAAAATTTTCGTATTTTTCATCTTTTATTTCCAAAACTATACAAGATGAAGGTTAAGTGTAAATTGATGAAATGTTTGCCATGCTGTTGCGACTTCAAAACTGATGTTGAAAATTGTTCCTTGACCGCCATTTTCAAAATGGCCGC
>MJUU01054981.1:125561-148692 GCA_002080025.1 Modiolus philippinarum | reverse complement strand
TAGATATTGATGTTGCGACTTCAAATCCGGTGTTGAAAATTGTTCGTTGACCGCCATTTTCAAAATGGCCGCCAAAAAAGGCGGGAAAATTCAACATTGTCCGATTTCAATGACATTTGGTTTCCAAATAGATATTGATGTTACGACTTCAAAACCGATGTTGAAAATTGTTCGTTGACTGCCATTTTCAAAATGGCCACCAAAAAAGGCAGGAAAATTCAACATTGTATGATTTTAATGAATTTGATTTCCAAGTAGATATTGATGTTGCGACTTCAAAACCGATGTTGAAAATTGTTTCTTGAATGCCATTTACAAAATGACCTCTCGACTTCAAAACTGGTGTCGAAAGTCAGGTTCTTAGCAAGAACGTTATTTTGTCAAAAAAGCAAAGAAAAGAAATATTGTAAAAAATCATCAGACTCTAAAAACAGTTCAAGATATTGGAGGTGTTTGAGCTACAAAAGTTTTAGAAACTGAAGTTACAATGTTCCCTTGATTGTGGCAACTGAAAGCCAGTTGAGCGATACAGGCTCCTGGGAGCCTCTGGTGAGCTATTGCAATCACTTGGCGTCCGTCGTCCGTTAACTTTTCACATTTTCATCTTCTCCTCTGAAACTGCTGAAGCAAATTCAACCAAACTTTACAGGAATGATGTATGCAAGGTCCTTTACAAAGATTGCTCATTTCGTTTCGATCCGATAAAAAACATGGCCGCCAGCGCAGAACTTAGGTTTAACATTGGACCCTATGGGAAAAATCACATTTTCATCTTCTGCTCTGAAACCACTGAAGCAAATTCAACCAAACTTTACAGGAATGATGTACTAAAGGTCCTTAACAAAGATGGCTCATTTCGTTTCGATCCAACAAAAAACATGGCCGCCAGCACGGAACATGTATTAACATTGGACCCTATGGGAAAATCACATTTTCATCTTTTGCTCTAAAACAGCTGTAGCAAATTCAACCAAACTTTACGGGTATGATGTATGGAAGGTCCTTTACAAAGATAGCTCATTTCTGTCCGATCCGATAAAAAACATGGCAGCCAGCTCGGAACTTAGGTTTAACATTGGACCCTATGGAATACGCATTTTCATCTTTTGCTCTGAAACAGCTGAAGCAAATTCAACGAAACTTTACAGGAATGATGTACTAAAGGTCCTTAACAAAGATTGCTCATATCTTTCCGATCCGACAAAAAACATGGCCGCTAGCAAGGAAAATGGTTTAACATTGGACCCTATGGGAAAATCACATTTTCATCTTCTCCTCTGAAACCACTACAGCAAATTCAACCAAACTTTACAGGAATGATGTATGGAAGGTCCTTTACAAAGATAGCTCATTTCTTACCAATCCGATAAAAAACATGGCCGCCAGCGTGGAACTTAGGTTTAACATTGGACCCTTCGGGAAAAATTAATTTTCATCTTCTGCTCTGAAACAGCTGAAGCAAATTCAACCAAACTCTACAGGAATGATGTACTAAAAGCCCTTTACAAAGATTGCTCATATCTTTCCGATCGGACGAAAAACATGGCCGCCAGCACGGAACATGGTTTAACATTGGACCCTATGGGAAATTCACATTTTCATCTTCTCCTCTGAAACCTGTAAATTAAAGCAAATTCAACCAAACTTTACAGGAATGATGTACTAAAGGTCCTTTACAAAGATTGCTCATTTCGTTCCGATCCGATAAAAAACATGACCGCCAGCATGGAACTTAGGTTCAACATTAGACCCTAATGGAAAAATCACATTTTCATCTTCTGCTCTGAAACCACTGAAGCAAATTCAACCAAACGTTACAGGAAGTATGTACTAAACGTCCCTAACAAAGATTGCTCATTACTTTCAGATTTGAATAATGTATGGATGATACTTTACAAAATTTACTCATTTCATTTTGATCCGACAAAAACATGGCCAGTGCATAACACAGTTCAACATCGTAGCCCTGTATTTGAAAACCATACTTTTCATATCATCTCTGAAACTAAACAAATTTAACTAAACTGTATTGGAATGATGTATTCAAAGTCTTTTGCAAGGATTACTCATTTCAATAGGATCAGACACAAAACACTTGTGCCAATGGAAAACATAGCTTAATATTAGACCTCATTGGTAAAATACATCTTTTTGGTCATGCATGGCATAGAAGCATTTTGTCAGGTGAGCGATACAGGCTCAGTCTCTGAGCCTCTAGTTTTGTAAGTCTAATATCGTTGTTGCTATATAGAATTGATATTAACATAAAGTACATAAATATTCGGGGTATTTACGTCCCTGTCTCTTGAAATAAATCCAGTAATATTCACGTAGAACTTTGTCAAGATGATAGCTGTGTCATGTGTACTGCATATTTATAGCAATGGAATCGACATGCATACGATATCACACTATCCGATTATTTTCACGTATAACGGATGACTAAATACCTGTGAATTACATAAATTGTACCTTCTTTTCGTGTTTATCGAATCTGTTCTCAAATCGGCCAATGTATTTGATTACCTCGATTGGCTACTTAGCAGTTGAACTTGGTCCCCGTAAGGAAATCATCGATATCGATCATTTGATTACGCATTTTTTTTTATTCACTCTGATAAATTGTACTTGATCAAATCAGTTCTCTAAGGCCAATAAAACATATTCATTCGTTATTTTCTATGCAGCAGTTCTTCGGATATTTTACGATTGATTGATTGATTGAATATTGTTTAACGTCTACTCAGCAATATTTCAGCTATATCAAGACGAGAACAAGTTTGTTGATAAATAATCACTTTGGGGTATGGAAATGGCCATGGGACGGGAAATTCTGACTGCCACTGGAAAAGTAGGGTGAAATCGTTAAGGGCGGGGAATTTAGCCTTGTAGCCGATCACCTACGGACCACCCCAAAAGGAGCTTGCTACAAGGGTTCTTTAACGTGCAGGAAGCGTGGCATTTCTTCCAACACGTGGACCTGAGTTTACATCCCATCCGAAAGATGGGTTGTGTATTTATTAATCCCGCACAACCACGGAATGGGTCCTATTTCTATATCCCGGGACCCTCGGGGTCAGCCTCCGTTTAGGAGGGGTCACACCCCGCAAGCCGGAGATACTGGGTCCTATTTCTATATCCCGGGGTTCCCTCGGGGTCCTCTGTTAGGATGGCTCATACTCCAAGCTCAGAGGATGCTGCGGGCCTATTCTTCAGCCGGGACCGCGCACGGCGGGATATTTTACGAAAGGATATGGAGTAAATGAACATGAGACCATAACACATATGTTAACGAAGTTTTGCCACGTGTAGATTTTTAGGGCTTTTGAGTTTCAACTCCATCGGAGCTTTGATTTAAGCAACGAATTGATCGGTTATTTATCGTTTTTCTTATTTAATTATATTTTGTTTTAGAAAATTATTTACAGCAAATGTTTTACAGTTGATATGTGAAATGTTCATTTTTAATGTATATTTCCTTTATTTAAGTTCGAATTCAGACTATAAGAATTTAATCTTTAAAAAAAGTTTGTAAATCTTTTTGAACTTGCAACATCGTTTTATGAGTAGATATACATGATATATATTTTTATGATGTAAAAAAGTGCCTCCTAAGTCTATTATTAGGTTGGATATTTGATGCTGTTTATTGTGAAATAATGTATTGTATTTATATCCATCAAATATAACACAAGTAATATATTTCCCGAATACTAAAATGTATAAGTGTTGTGTTATGTTCCTTGTGGGGCTAAAGTAAGTTGTTATAGTGTTTGATGAATACCAGTTTGATCCCTTACTGATCGGAGAATCATCAAATATGTCAAACTTACCTAAAAAGGAATCCAAAGATGTAAATCCAATGAAAAATAAATGTTTCACATGTTACAAAATATCATTTTCGGCCCTTTTAACCCCGTAATATCTCGGAAATGGTAAGAGTAGTGACAAATCCGTTGGCATACTACCGGAAGCTTACAACAAGAGGAATCAACAGAATAAAATCCCATTAAAATCTGATGAAAAATAGAGATTTCACATAATTTTAAAAATTGCAACTTTGGCCCTTTTGACGCCTTAAAGCTTCAAAACGGTAAGAGCTTTGCTCAATCCATTGACATACTTCTAAAAGCCGACAAAAAGAGGAATCTATAGAAAAAAATGATATCGCAATCCGATGATGAATAACAATTTATGGTAATCTGTATATTTGCAATCTTGACCTGTTTGGCTCCTCATAGCTTGAAAGGGAAACAAGTTATCAAAAACCTGCTACTGCAGCGCTTTTTTAATTTTTCATAAGGAATTCACTGAAAAACGTTGCATCAAAATCGGACTAAAAATGAATATTTTTTTTACCCCCCCCTTTTCGCAACATGTATGGCCGTCATAATACATCATTAACATATATGATGTGTCAGTACATGGAATGTTATTTTTCATCCATCCCATTTGGAAATTTTGCAGAGTATTGGAAATTAATTTGATAAATTTATATAAATCAAGGTAAAAAATGTTGTCAATTAAAAAGTTTGACAAGGAGACACGAAAAAACTTTGTTTGAAAGGGTGAAAAAATTGAGTCAACAGGGTTGAAAATGTCGGACTTCACGATATTCTTTTCTCATTCAATCCCTGGTGCATCATCATGTATTTTTATTAAAGTTAATCATAACAGCATAAACATTGTTTGTTTCACACAGGACTTATGAGCATGTAAGCCACATGAAATATATATTCTGAAATTGAAATAAAAAATTTCAAAATACATACACTCTCTTTCGCCTTCAGTTCTTTGGGTTGGAATCTTTCAATACGTTATCAAGAGGCTACCCAAGCAAACTTTTGGATCGAGCTATGATTTCAGTTTCCCTGAGTGACCATATCTGAGACTTTGGAGAAGAGGGTGACGTTGGTTCTGACATACCACCCTCACAACAAAGCCATCAAAAAATTTTGATCCGTAACTTTAAATCCATAGTTCTCAAGAACGAACACATGTCAGCAGTTTTCCAGGATTCGCCTCCGATTGCGGCCTTCAGAAAAGGGAAGAGTCTAAAACAGCACCTTGTCACTAGCTCTTTCAAGAGTGCTACACCTCAAATTCCCTGTGAATTCAAGGGCACTAGAAAATGTAAGCGATCTCGCTGTCTGACTAGTAATTTTACTTGGGGAAACTGATGAAGTAGTAGTTCCGGACCGTCTAACATTTTCAAACTAAAAAATGGTTTCACCTGCCCTTCTGAAAACGTAGTGTATGCTGTTGGTTGCAAACTATGCCAGATGATCTATGTGGGCGAGACTTGTCGCAGATTGGGTGATCGCTTTGTCGAACAAAAACAGAACGTCACCAATGGAAAAGATTGCCTCGTAGGTGAACACTTTCGGCGACCCAACCACAGCATGCGTGACATGCATGTAACTGTCCTTTTACAAACTAGTGCGGGTGAGAAACAACGTCAGTTCCTTGAACAAAAAAATATCCATTTTCTAGGGACTGTTCGACCCTTTGGCATGAATGTTAAGAAACAGTCCATTTTATGATTTTTACACGATTACTTATTACAATATAGAAATGTTTTGTTTTCTTTTCGGATTAAGTTCAAGATTAAGCATGACTTTTTACAGGTGATTTTCGTTACACGTTAGTCAGTAGTTTTCTCTTGTATCCTTTTATTTTTTTTCCATTTTTCTGTTCCGCTTGCCCCTAGATGAAGGCCGTACTGGCCGAAACGTTGGGCACACTTTCCTTTTAACCCGTTTTAGATAATTTAGCTGTTTTTTTAGTTTGTATATTTTATTTAATTTTATCTTTTAATTGTGGCCTACCTTACCATTTTTACTTTGTTTATTTTCGTTATCATTTTCCTTTTCTTTACAAGAGTCGTAATTGCATAATGGTAGTCTTCAGAACCACGATAGAACACATCCTCAATAAACCCTCAAAAGATGGTCCTATTCTTGAAAAACTTCAAAAATTAATATCATAAACATGTTATACATCTGAAGTAATCGCTAAAATTAAAAAAAAATGACTTATTACTCATAAATGAAGAAAAACATCATCACAGAAATCTTTCTTTAATATTGGAAAAAGGACAAAAAACAACCAAGAAGATCAATTAGAGTAAGACAACCGCCGCAAAGACTTATTTATTAATAGGAATTTTAATAAATTTTTTAACTAGGAAATTTTCTATATTTTAAATTGCATATTCTATTTGTGCTTTTTTTTATATCAGTGTTTTTCAACAAAGAGGACCATCCGATCGAGATATCTAATTATTTGATAAAATTTTGGTACGGGGATTCCTTGGAAAGGGTTACACAATCATAGTTTCAGAGAAATTTAACTTTGTAATTCTGATATAGTGAATACTGTTTCAATAATTGTATACAACAAACTGGATGTTTATGCTGGATTACTCCAGCAAGCGGTGGAGACATTATTTATGTTTCAGATAATACTACAAAACTCTAAAGTTTATCCTATAAATATCCTGCCCCTACCCATTTTCCCATCAAACTGGACATGTATGCTCGATTACCCCAGCAACATTTATGTTATCTATCATATCCTTAAGGCTCTCTGGTTTAATGTGAAATTTGTGTCAACAAAGTAGCCACGTGCCTTTACTATTTAAAGATCTAAAGTTCAAAGCATGGATGACCTCACCCAACATACTATATAAACCATCCAATCGAACTGATCCATGATTTTTGTTACAGGCCACGTGACATTTCGGACTTTGCAAGACATTGTCCATTTTTTATTAAGTTCGCAGAAGCTTAACACTTCGTTTTGTAGTTTAAAACAATCTATTTATGCAAGCTCGTGGTAGCTGTACAGAATAGTATAGTTTAGTGATATCAGCTCAGCCGATGAGTCGGATGTTGACGATAATGCCTAAAATGACAAAATAGATGTTTTAAAATTGTTTGACTCGGAAACAGAAATGGATAATGGTTTTTCTGGTTTTGAGAAGGAATAACTAAATACCGAAGTGACTGTGAATTTAATTTCTGCATATGCGCATTTCGACAACTTATGTCTCTTCAGTGCAGATAAAATCTAAATGTTTGGAAGACCATAAACTCAAAGATATGTAAAAACTGATAGAGAACAAATGACCAAACTGATCTAAATGTAAAGCCAAAAGTGAGCAACAGTGCTTCTCATCCGACTGCTAATGTTAAACCTTTTAGGCTCGCGACGATGTCATGGAGAAAATTGAACCGGTAAAGGACCGGGTAAAACTTGAAAAGGGCACCTGCAAAAGTCTTCGTCTAAAGATAAAAATGAAGTGCCTGAGAAAAGGGCAAATGTTTACGAAAATAATAACAACACAACTGCAATTTTACAAGTTTTACTTTCAAAGTTTTTACAGCAAAGTAATGTGCTGTCAAGAAATATTAAATTCATGCCAAAAGTTCAGACTCCGGGAACTAGCAAGTCGCCACCGGAAGTTGATAATGATTAAAATGATGGCGAGAGTATGTTGGCTCTCAGTTATTTATTTCCAAATGAAACTCATGACCATAGTGTAGTTTGTGATGAGTCTGATTTTGATATGCCTAAAATTTTCGAGGACCAAACAAAGTATTCTGAAGAAGTATCTGAATCGTTGGCTAGTTTTGTAAATTCAGCTTGCACTCGTAAGGCCGATGTAGCTTCGTTTATGGAAGAAAATCAAATACCGGCCAACTGTAAGAGTTTAGGGACGCCTATGATCAACTCTGAGATATGGTCATATTTATGAAGTATTCTCTACTTTCTAGCAAATATAAACACCTCCTGACTAATGGGTTATCGAAATGATAATCAACATGGGTATTTATTTGATCTCAGTTGGCGATTGGTCAATCATGTATATGTCTCGTGTCAGTTTCTAGAAATAGTGCAACCGAATGTTGATAAAATTAACACCTGCATCATTGTCTAGGGAAACGGTTTTTGCATTTTTATGACTAAGCTAGATAACTCAATTTATTGATAAAATGACATTTTTATCAAAACTATTATATTCAACACCCTTTCAATGAATAGCACAATGATACACATACATGTAGCAACGATGATAGCAACAAATAAGCTTGAGACTGGAGACTACGGAGATCGCTTTACTTCAAATAAATTGAGTAGAAATTAGAGAAACAATCTCTAACATTGTTTTCAGGTTTATTACGACAATTTCTCACATCTCGATAGTTTAAGTTTCACATTTTAAATTTCTCGGATAAACCTCGAACTTAAAAATGTGAATTTAACTATCTCGATGTGAGAAATATACGTAATAAACTGGAAACAATGTTAGAGACTATATATATACACAACAGAGAGAAAAAGCCTCCAAGAGTCCTATTAATTTTATGCCTTGTCTATGTCTTTTTGCTCATCCATAATAAAAAAGGTTTGAATTGTTATTAGACACATTTGTGTGTCACTTAAGTTCAGAGAGGAGTATATCTTGATGTACTAAACCTTGCCTAAATTTCACTTAATAATGCATTATTAAATCTTCTGAAAGTACAACCACCATGCGCGGTCCCGGCTTATGAATAGGCCCGCAGCATCCTCTGAGCTTGGAGTATGAGTCTTCCTAACAGAGAACCCCGAGGGAACCCCGGGATATAGAAATAGGACCTAGTATCTCCGGCTTGCGGGGTGTGACCCCTCCTAAACAGGGACTGACCCCGAGGGTCCCGGGATATAGAAATAGGACCCATTCCGTGGTTGTGCGGGATTGATAAATACACAACCCATCTTTCGGATGGGATGTAAACTCAGGTCCACGTGTTGGAAGAAAAAAGGCCACGCTTCCTGCACGTTAAAGAACCCTTGTAGCAAGCTC
Organism: Modiolus philippinarum; assembly: GCA_002080025.1. NCBI lineage: Eukaryota > Metazoa > Mollusca > Bivalvia > Mytilida > Modiolidae > Modiolus > Modiolus philippinarum. Next base: position 139,841 of record MJUU01054981.1, on the reverse strand, counting down.
TTTTTGGCGTGGTCCGTATGTGATCGGCTACAAGGCTAAATTCCCCTTTCCCCGCCCTTGACGATTTCACCCTACTTTTCCAGTGCAGTCAGAGTTTTCCGTCCCACGGCCCTTTCCATACCCCAAAGTGATTATTTATTAACAAACTTGTTATCGTCTCGATATAGCTAAAATATTGCTGAGTAGACGTTAAACAATAATCAATCAATCAATCGATTTCACCCTACTTTTCCAGTGGCAGTCAGAATTTCCCGTCCCATGACCCTTTCCATACCTCAAAGTGATTATTTATTAACAAACTTGTTATCGTCTTGATATAGCTGAAATATTGCTGAGTAGACGTTAAACAATATTCAATCAATCTGAAAGTACAAACATCTGAAATTCCCAACTACAAAATTAGTATTTTCATCCTTCATGTGTTTTCTTTCTGTCTGTGACCAAAACTTTACAAAAGTATGTATACCAATGTGCTATAAACGTGTATACACTTTAATTAAATTTGTGACCTTTACTGAACTGTTTTCTTAAATACCCGAGAGAAGATGAAAAAGAACTTCTAGAGACAGTTTTCAGTGAAAAAACCTTTAGCACAGACTTCAACTCAAGGTACCCTGCACCTTAATCGGTTTTCAGGAGCTTCCGGGCGCGTCCCAGGTGGTGGATAGGAGAATGCCCTGTCTTTACGGGGTAGTCAGGTTATAATACGGAAAGCCCGACTGCGAAGTATTGTAGCCAAACTGTGCGGAGAAACGCCACGCCCAATGCAGTATAAAGACCCCTTCCATATTTCTCTAAAAGGAGCAGACACATTGGGTGTCGCATAGAAGGCTAAATTTCCTGCCCCTATCCATTTCTCCCCTTTTTTGAGTGGCAATCATAAGTCGTTGCCCCTTCCTCCTTTCCTCGTACTTGCTTCGGTATTCGTTTGCCGATGTATTTTTTGTCTTCTATTTTCTTACAATGTCTCGTGAACATCTTAAGAGTAATAATTGATTAATTTACAAAACTTTGTATTTTCAAAAATGAGGGGCCAAAAAAGTGGCCTTACCATACTTCCTCCTTTTTAAGTCTTTTCTGATACAAAATCGACTTTGTTCTACACGAAATAGACTCCGTTATTTGTGTTTTCGCTTACTTACTAGTATTTGAAGAGAAAACAGTTATCATTTATTCAATGATAGTAATACATTTAAAAATCGTCATTTTCTAGTGCTAGAATAAAACGAAATTCACATTTAAACACATTATTTGTAGTCCAGTACAAAACAAAAAAAAAAAACAACTTCATAAGATTATGCGATATTAAGTGAAATAAAGGAGCAAATAGTTAAAAAAAAGTTTGAAATTGCTGAGAGATTTCATCTCCAATATTTTTTACAAAGAAGTCAACGAATTTATTTATTTGGATGACATAAACGAATTGAGAAAAACTTAGTGTAACAAAATCAGAGTTATAGAACAGGAATCTGTACTAGTGTGAATTTGTGAATTGCACCAAAGAGTTGACTTCAGTGGCAAATAAAGACAACTAAGAAATACGTGAATTGAACAAACCAAACAGATTAATTTACTAGTACATACTACAGTATACCATAGATTTTTTTCATCTGCTTTGGACCTTTATATCCATAATATTAAATTACCAAACAAATCACGAGATCGGCAATCATTCAAAGATACTAGTATGTCAGAGATTTCGAGTAGTTTGGCACCGGGAATACAGTTTAAACTGAACAGCGCACTAGGTATTGATCTCTGACCTTGCTGTTTATTTGTGAATTTTAAATATAGCCACTACAATTTGTTTCAAAAAATTATGTTCCTTAAAGGGGACGATAGTGATTATATTTAACAACTTTATTATTTTGAATAATTTATTTTGGCCCTTTAAGAAGCCGTTTGTTGATAAAATAAGACTTCTTTTAATGCATGTATATTTTGCCCCTAGAAGGGCCGTTTGAACAGCTAATTGCTTTTTTTAAAATTGCCCTTAAAAGGATCGTTTGTTGATTAAGCAACAAGGTATTTATAGGAATTTATGGGCACTAAGAACAGCCATAATAGCACCTTTTTTTTTTAAATACAACTCTTATCAGGAAATCATTCGGCCCTTAGAATGTCCGTTATAACAATTACATTCTTTTTAATAAAGCTCTTAAGGAATTAAATGGGCTCTTGGAATGACCTAAAAACTAAATTGTATTTGATTATACTCTTGGGCCCCTAGACCGTCCGTTATTATAACTTTATTCTTTTTAATAAAACCGTTTTCAGAAATTCATTGTGCTCTTAGAGGGCCGTTATAACAACTAAATTCTTTTTAATAAAACTCCGTTTCAGGAATTCATTGGGTCTTACAACAACTTAACCCTTTTAATATTTTTAATATAACTCTTTTTTTTTCGGAATTCATTGGGCCGTTATAATAACTTAATTCTTTTAAATGAAACTCCGTTTCAGGACTTCAATAGGCCTTTATAAAACAAAACTGAATTCTTTTTAATAAAACTCAGTTTCAGGGATTCATTGGGACCTTAGAAGGGCGTTATAGCAACTACAATCTTTTTATATAAAAATGGCCCTGAGAGGGCCGTTTGTTGAAGTATTATATATACAACAACTATTTTTTTTATATCTCCCCCACCTCAGAGAGGTGAGAGATATATTGTTTTTACTCGTGGGTTCCGTTTCCAAATTTGTGTTTGTTCGTTCGCAAAAAAAACCACTGCACTCACGATGTCCAAATTTTCATGATATATCAGTTTCCATTTGATATACGTCTATGTAACTTAATGTGTTAATCAGTCACACTGTTAATAAGATATTTGCTAATTAAAATTGTTACTAAAAATAGTATTTGTACTAATAACAGCCTGAACAGGTAAAATTTAAAAACCAACAGACGAATAAAATCTAGCGAACAGACGAATAAAGTTGTGCTGTGCCCAGCTAAGACATATCTGTACTCATGTTTCTAACAAATACAACATGTAAGTTCCAATTCAACATAAACGTACTATACGTACAGACTTTTTGGATATCTTGATCAAAACGATGTCATACTCATTTACAATGTATTATCAGCCCCCCCCCCCCCCACAATCAAATAATAATTTTTAATTGAAGATCTTAATTGAAGTTGTCAGTTAATAGTTACACCTTAACATTTTTATCGTCATTGCTGCATACGACACTTTATCAGAGATAATACTTCTAGTCGGTATTACCTTATCAGTTAATGAAAATAATGTGATAACACGGAGTAGAAAAAGTCACTTTATATTAAAGATTTAAAGACAGGAAAATAAAACACATTAAATATGCATCACTTAATATACTCTTAGCTGATAATGGCATCTCAAACTTTTTCCATTTGCACAACACAGTATGGGGAAATTATCTGTGAAAGTAGTCAAGTCGGGTCAACAATTTAATATTGTAAACAAGACCCCTGGAACATATTATGTTAGAACGGCGAGATATAGTATTCGTTTCGAAAGCATTCCTCTAGTTAAAATATTTGTTTGGCCCTGAAAAGGGCCGTTTGTGCTTTGATGAATCCATAACTAATTTTTTTTTTTTGAATAATTTGTTTGGCCCTGAAAAGAGCCTTTTGAAGTCATGGGACTATATTCATTTACAGGTCAGCAAAGTTGTACTCGTACTGGTCATACTGGTCGATGTCCAATTGGTCTTTTACCTATGAAAGTTTGTTTGAAAGTTGGTCTGGTGCGGTCTTCTTCTCTTCAGCGGGTCTGCGAAGGAGCTCATTTATATTTTTGACCACTTGTATTCTCAACGAATCTTCTAACTTGACTTAGGGGTAGTATTGTAACGTGTATTGTTTTACGACTGCTTTTCGGGTTGGGTCTTATTCTCTCTTCTCATGCTTGCCACCACCAAACCAATGTATCCTGATCCATCACCATCCAAGGTACCGGAGTGTATGAGGGACATGCTGTCTGGAAGAAAGTACACTGAAGACTTCATCAATTTATCAATGGATCTCTCGTGCAGCATGCCCGAGTACCAGTCATTTACAAAAAGAGCAGTGTTCACCTAGAGGAAACGGTAAAGAGAAAAAAAGATCAAAAGATAGTCAATGGTTTGAAATATAGTAACTGTAGGAGAAGCTACGCAGATAAACCATGTACTCCTTCGGACGGACGGACGGACAGGGGTAAAAAATATGCCCCCCCCCCAACTTATCGTCGCGGGGCATAAAGAACATTGTTTTCTACAAGTATTCATCACCAGTAAGTGTTTCAACATTTCTAGGTAAATCCCTTTCAACAAGATATTTAGCTTTTTTATTTCGTTCATTCTTTATACTTAAATCATGAAAAGGAAAAGAAATTGCTGGGTCGGTATAATTAAAATTTGTTTCATTTATTTTTCATACTTTAATCATTAAAAGAAATTGTTGGTTCAGTAGAGAAAAAGTTTATTGCAAGTCATGGATTTATAGCATATCAAATATTGACATATTGAGATGATGTTCATGAAAAATAGATGAAATTGATTACTTTGCAAATATATGTCTTCATTTCAATTATAATACCTTACCCCAAAAATGCAAGAATTAATCATCCACATGTTCTAATGTGTGTATTGAATATCTTTGTTTATATATCAATTCCTATAGCTAACTGCAACTGACCTTCTCAAAAGCAACACTAAACATAATAATGTCATTTGACATTTTAATAGGTTATAAGGCACGCTTGTTATCATCTCTCATAATATAATTAAGGCAATGGTAGAAATTGGCACAATAGTTTGTTTTAAAGCTATGAGGGGGAGTCTGATCCTGATGTTGAAGTAACTCGAAAAAGATGACTAATTGCTATTTTTAAAAAAAAGGAGATAGCGTAATGGTGGATAAAGGTTTCATTCACCTTAAGTCTGATTTAACAGAACAGGGGTCACACTTTATGGTCAACCTTTCAATATGGTCAACCTTTCAAGACAAAAAAACAGATTACAAACGTAGTTTAGTACACCAGAAGAATGGCAAATCACGTTGAAAGCATAAATTTAACAGATTTAAAACTTCGAAAATTTACAAGGAACACTGCCCATTAGCTTTGATCGCGTCATTAGTTAGGGTTAAACGTTCAGAAACGAGTTTTGATTGCCACTAGCAAGTGGGGAAAATGGGTAAGGACAGAAAATTTAGCCTTCTAAACGACAGCGAGTGCGTCAGCTCTCCTTTTGGAAATATAGATGGTGTATTCATACTGCACGGATTATGTCTTTTCTCCACACGGTTTGGTTACAATGGTTCTGGCAAGCCCACTTCCTGTTTGACAGAACTCGAATATTTGCTTTGTTACTGAAAATTAGGTATGTTGGCACGGGCAAGTTCCCATACTATAAATAAGTGGTCATAGAGTTAGTGGTCTACCTGTACAGGGCTTTATTCGTATGTTAAATATACTGTAGGGAAACGGGATAGATAAAGGGGAGGTTTGGGTACCAATAAACCGGTTTAACCTTACCGCTAGCTTTTGCTAGTGCCGATACCAAGTCCGGCTATCCCGAGCTCTTTAGTTATTTTTGTTTGTCTGTAGTCTATTTTGTTTGACTCCACTGATTGTGGCAGGATTGCCAGGTCGACTGATGTTGGTTGTAGGACGCATCCTTACAGGTTTTATGCTGCTAGCAGGGCTGGTAGATACAGGAGCAGGTTCAGGTAACTAAATACCGAAGACACTGAATTTACTTTCTGCATATGCGGATTTCGACAACTTATGTCTCTTCAGTGCAGATAAAATCAAGATCATCCATAAAAAAGATCATCATTGTTCTTCATATTGACCTCTCATTTATTATGCATATATATTGCATTATCTGTTAATCATTTCTTTTTTTCTATTGCTCTAGGACTGCCAAGATACAGCAAATTGTAAAAAAAATATTTATGTATATATTTGAATAAGAATTTTTATCTACCATTCAAGAATACAAATTTACAAAAAGTTCTCTAATCTTGCTCATATTCTTCCTTTACAAGTACAATCTACTCACTCTTGATTAGATGGACGTTTACATATAAAATAATCTTCAAGTGTAAATATTGGATAAATAATAATTACATGCTGTGTATTCTTTTTGTATGGTATTTTAGTTATCTTAACAAATTTGAGTTCAAAATGGTAATGTTTTTTTCCAATCTCTGGCAAATCAGCCATCAAGAGTAAGAAGTTCCAGTTTAGCAATAGCTAATAGCTCTAATCTTCCTCTTATCTTTTTTAAAGTGTCTTCAAGCTTTGTCTTCATTTTTGATATGACAATTTTTTATTTTATTTTGTACATTATAATTGAAAGTACATAAATGGTTTGTTATGTTTTAGTAGCTATAAACAGCCAAACTTACAAAAATTAATATTTAATAACTTTATAAATGAAGATATTTTACAATATAGGTTGAAGACATACGATAAATATAAGTAAAATCTTAGCACATTTAAGTATACCTCCTAATCTTATATTAAGAATGCAACTGTGCATATTTTACGAAAGGATATGGAGTAAATGAATATGAGACCATAACATATGTTTACTCCAACTGCAATGATTTTAATTATTTTCTCATCAGCAGCACTAGATGCATTTTAGTACCTGCTAAATATTTTCTACAACACATGAAACAACGGCAGTAGAATACCGAAGGAACAAAGGATTAAAATTTCGAAGTCCAAAGGCATGACCAAAAGAGAACACAGAAAACAAGTTAGCTTTCATTTTTAAACGATTCCCGCCGTGCGAGGTCCCGGCTTATGAATAGGCCTGCAGCATCCTCTTCCTAACAGAGGCCTGGCACCTGGAATGGTTTTCAGGGGCTCCGGCTACAGAGCTGTCGGGCGTGTCCCCAGTTGGTGGACAGGGGAATGCCCTGTCTATGCAGGGTAGTCAGTTCATAATACGGAAAGCCTGACCGCGAACCATTGTAGCCAAACTGTATGGAGAAACACCACGCTCAATGCAGTATAGAGACCCCTTCTATATTTCTCTAAAGAGAGCAGACGCAGTGGGTGTCGTATGGAAGGCGAAATTTCCTGCCCTTACCCATCTCTCCCCTTTCCCAGCGGCAATCAAAAGTCATTACCCCGGTTGTCCCTTCCACCTTTATTTCTTTCTTCTTTTACTTTCACTTTTTTGAATTGGTTAACATGTTCTCGTCCTGATATAGCTGAAATATTGCTCATTGGACGTTAAACTTTAGTTAAACTTTAACTAATCAATCAATAAATTTAAACGATTCCTTATGTATACACAAGCCTTGGTATGCATTGGGTGGAGAATGCAACATTTGTTGTCAAGATCCCATTACAAACGTCGTTTTCTCCAGACAAACGGTGGAGAAATGCACTCCTCTTCTTTATTTACCAATTCCTTTCATTTTCACAACATGTCGAAGGATAGCCCCTTGTTATGCATTGTGTATTTATATAAAACCGTGACCTTTACTAATGTTTATATCAATAAACTGATCTAGTTTTGGAATAACTAGAATATTTTCTCATCCCTTTTTAACAAAAATCGTACATTGTATATTTATGGTGTACAGTTTGATCTTTCAACGATATCCGGCATTCAAATTGGCTATTTATGGGTTAAATATGCCGGGGATATTCTAAATACGAGTACGAATTATTTCCGTGAAGTATTTTACTCTGAAACGTTTCTTAAAATAAAAATAAATTACATCGAGCGAATTTAATTTAAATCTTCCCAACTCTTCCTCGTGTATGCTATTGTCTCCTTCGGTAAAGCATTTACTTATTCTGACTTGTCTATCATTGAATTTCTATTTAGAATAGATTTCTGTAAAAATAGTGTATTTTGTTCCAATACTAAACAAAATCGTTTATTTAGTTTAACTGTTTTAGTACAAGATGTGTGAAAGTAATTGCAGCCTCGTTTCTATAAACCCTATACGTGCTTAATGCTAAATCTGTTATATCTCATTTTACGGCGAGACAAAAAACATGCAAAAAATCTCTTGGCAAACTTTGAAAAATTGTATGCTCTGGAGCTTAGTTGGTTATAACAGTGTTTAAGAAAAACAAAGTGTAAAGATTAGATTCATTATAGAAAGAAAATGCCTAAAATAAAGAAGAAGAGAGTAGTTTCAACAAAGAAAAGGATAGTAGTGACTCCAAAGAAGAGTGCAAAAGTAAGAAGAAATGACGTGAATAGTGACGGTAATGGTGCTATAACATGATAAATTCAGTTGAAAATACCCAAATGGTGAATAAAAGAATATGGAGTAAATGCACATGAGACAAAAGTCTCTACAAATACATGGTAAAAAACAAGCAAAGGAACAACGCTTTCATTGTTGTTCTTCATCTTGAAGTCACCATGAGGCCTTCAACAATGAGCTTTGCTCATACCTCATAGTAAGTTCAAGACGGCCCCTAGCACCGGTTTAAGCGGAATTCTTTGCCAAAGTCCATACCAGCTTGATAAGGAGATTTATCTGGAGAAAGAAGAGACAGTGACAAGAGACTTTTCCTTTAGGGACAGTAACACTGCCAAATAGAGGTACAAGTAGACATTACTCCAGTAAATAGTAATTAATGGGGACTGAGTAGCCAGAACGGTATTTCTGGGTAGCAAGTTTTGCTTATTACATGTTCTAGCTCCTCAAAAAGCAACGTATGGGGTCAGCCATCAAACTTGCCAATACTATCAAAAGCAATTACATCATTTAATGCACCAGATTTAAGATTTAGTGCCGACGATGATATCGCAGCAAAAGTTTTGCGTAATGCTTCAGTATCAAACCAAGGAAATTGGCGGATAGTTTATGATGAACAATTTTCGCATTAGAAAAGCCAGTGACCCAGACGCTTAGTGGTGTGAAATCAAGACTACGCTATGGCTGGCAACAGTTGGGGCGGGGCAAATAATCAAGTCTGACATGCAGTCGTATAATAATTTCAGAAATGGTTCCTCGCAAGTTAAAGCGTCTCTTCCGTGTTTTGATAACAATGAAGGCCTCTGTAGATGGAAAGTTTATAAATATTTGCATATCTGTTCTATTTGCAAAGAGGCGATCATACGTATACACAGTATAATAACTCTCACATGATGGACGGTAATCCTAGGCATTTCACTCTGACATTATCCGTCCTCCGTTAAGTTCTTTTCGTGCTTGACTAGTCGGACCTCCACGAGCCGCAACCGCAATATTGTCGCTAGGCCACAACCCTATAAACGTTACTAAATTAGATCAAATGTTAATGGACTACCCTTTAGCAGAAGATAGGAGAATTTTGTCTGATGGGTTCAAGAGGGGTTTTCTTTGCATTATTCAGGTCCAAGAATACCAACTGAATCTTATGTCAGCGAATTATAACATAGAAATAGTCAAGAAAAAGATAAATAAAGATATCGAACGCGGTATAAATTTCCGGCCCGTTCAAAGAGCGCCCTTTAGCAACATTGCGGGTGTCACCATTGGGTTTAATTCCAAAGAAAACGCCACCGGGTGATTACAGGATAATACGGCATCTGTCTTTCCCCAAACACAGTTCGGTAAATGACTTTATCAACCCTTCGCTTTGTTCACTAATTTATGCAAAATTTGACGAGGCGATTAATATAATTCAAAGATTAGGACAAAGGGCGAATATTGCAAAAGCTTATATTGAAGGTCAATTTAAATTATTGATAGTAAAACTAGGGGATTTCGGCTTTTGGGGTTTTAAAATTGACTGTTTATAAAATTATGAAAAACAATGCCAATGGGGGAGGGGGGTGGGGTAGCATATCATGTGCAACATTCGAAAAATTTTCCAAATTTTAGGAATGGGCAGTAAAGAGAATTTCAAAGGAAGAAGCAATAATTCATTTAGATAATTTTTTTCTTTAATGGTAAACCAGGTACTTATGATTGTCAAAAAAGATTGAATGAATTCAAAAGTGTATGTAATGAGTTGTGTTTTCCGATAACTGTTGAGAAGACAGAGAGGCCTACAACAAAACTTTTTTTCTTAGATTACAAACATGATAATTCGTATCCTGATGTCAAGATCTCTGACTTGTTCGTTAAAATAGAAGACGCACTATCAGTTAGAAAAGCTACACTGAAAGATTTACAATCGTTGATTGGCTCATTTTTGTAGGGCAATTCGACCTGAACGACCGTTTATACGAAGATTGATTAACGCTATTTCAATTGTCAAAATGGCTCATCACAGAATCAGATTCAATAAGGGTATGAAAGAAGATTTCAAAATGTGGAAATGTTTTTGTTTTTTTTTTTAGAGATTTAAATGGGGTGGCTGCATTTAATGACAAATTATGGGTTTCCAACACTGACCTTCAATTATTTACGAACAGTTCAGGTAGGGAAGGTGTGTGTTGGATTCTATAATTATTCTGATAGCAGTCTATTATATTTTTGATTTTGATTATCCCTCAATATACGGACAGTTATTTGGTCTCGTCCAACACTGGGTAATAGGAGACCCTTTCACAGAGAACAAGTGTTCAGCGTGGGTAAAATTCTCAGATGAACTGTCAAAAAGCAATTTGCGAAGTTGGACTAATGTAGAAATTGTAAAAATGTAAAATCATTAAATCTCTAAACTAGATACAGACAAATTGGCTATGTTTTACTCAGTATTTTATATTGTATCTAAATATGTGATGAATAAATTAGATATTTGAGAAAAAAGATTTGTTTAATATTAAAAAAAAACATTGTAGTTTTTAACCAGGTAACATGGAGTAAAAGTCCTAGATTTATATTATGAGTTGTGTTTGGTTACTTCCATGTACCATGTTATCCTGTACATAACAGCATGATTTTTAAGCAAATGATTTTGTGCTTCATGGGTATTCACACTGGCAGGCAATCTGTCTGAAAATTGTTTTGTGTATTCTTGATCATTCAGACTGCAGTCGGAATAGAAAATTTGGAAGGAAATTGAACAAAAATTCAGTAAATATATGGAGTAATATGTACCCTTTCTTGGTCATACATTATTTCAAGATAAATCCAGCAAATTTTGTCAAAATACACAGTGGTATAGTTTTGAAACAGAATTTGAGACAAATGAATCATAAACACCCCAAAACACTGAAGGTGTTAAATCATTAACATATTCAAGTGTTAAAAAAGTGTAAGCAGCAGTTTATACATGTTACATGTTAAACATTAACACATTAACATGTTATTATATTTACACATTACATGTTAAGAATATAATGTTATTGGATAAACACTTCAATATGGTAAAACAATTACACTGACATAAATAAGTAAACACACAAAATACACTGGTGTTATTGGATAAACATAAGTAAACACACAAATTATTACAGATTTTAACACTGGTGTTATTGGATTAACACTTTAACATGTTAATAAGGTGTGTAATTGTTAAGGTGTTAATAATAATGTTTAAAATAATAACACATATTTTACAATGTAGACGACGGACAGGGGCGATTCCTATATACCCCAATATACACAGAACAAGAACAGGAAATTGGGGCAGATAGGAATGTTAAGACAGAACAACATCAGGAAATGGCGACTAAAGGATCAGATAGGGAAGTTAAGACAGAACTACACATTAAAACAAATGTGTCGAGTAAGTAAAATCTGTATTTCAATGTTATATTAAGGTAATATGGACTAAAACAATTTGAATAAGTGTAATATTAAGTGGGTTGGAATGTATTAAAGAGCAAGACACACTAAATAGAGGGACACAATAAAGAGCTAGACACGGGAATTAGCTGGACGCAAAATAGGGAACATATATATTAGCCCTTTAGACCCCTAACAACACGGAAACTAAGTAACGCTCTACTGCTAAATTATATATGGCTATAATGCAAACACAAAGAGCTTTATCCTGGTAAAATTTCGTAGTAGTAGGATGGAATTTGACATGTGAACTAGCGAGTTAAAGTTAGCCAATTTTCTAAATTTTCATTGTTCTTACGCTCATTAATCATCGATAACTGTCATTTGTTTATTGGACGGTTTCTCGATAATTTTACGACCTCTTTACATAAGAAAACAACCCATGGTGGATTTATTACCCATTTTTAATTAGGATTTCATTGTTGTTTGAATTGAAATTTAATGTTGTAAATATGCGATAAATCAGCTGTTCGGCAAATTTTTCAGAATAATTTTATGTTGAGTAAATCAAAAGTTACAGCCGAAAATCCTAGCCGGGACACCGCTTTTTATTCGAACAAAATGGTTTGTGAAATAGTTTCAAATCCCTGTTATATATGTCCCATTGTGATATTAATATTAGGTTTCCTGTTTTATTAGAATTTAATAAAGTCTTTGGGTTATACAGGTTTTGTGTAGAAAAGCGATCGATTCGCAAATAGACCAGCTCTTACAACTCCTTTTGTAAAGACCTTGGCGTGTCGGTTTTGATGTTGCCGTGTACAGACAGACAGACGCGGGTTTTGGAAGTCGGGTCAGCAGGAATTCAATGGTGCTTGAAGGCAGGGCAAGACGACGACGACGCAAGTAATGCTGCTAAGATTCAATGTTAATGTATGGCGACTATGCTATCCTTTTTGTGTCGCCTGCTGTAAGCAGAGTCGACACATAGGGATTACTATCCGTCGTCGTCGTCGTCCTGCGTCGTCTGTCGGTTTTTCAATCCGCAACTCCTTCAAAACTACTGGTCCGATTCCAACCAAATTTTTAGGATATGTTGTTCACTTGGTGTAGTTGTGCACTTGATACTCGGAATTTTCATAAGGAAGAATCGGGGGTATTTTATTAATGAGATAAAATCACGTGACCACGCCCCTTTTTGGTGAATTACTTCCCTTTATTAAACTGTAACTTCTAAAGTACATCTCCGTGTTCCGGATTATTTTCATACTATCCCCGTCTTTTTTCTAAAAGTACTGTATTTATGTTATCTTCCGTGATGAAAAGTTTTTGTTGTGGGAATTTAAAAACATAGAAATTGTGGTTAAAGCTGTCTGTAGAAGGATTTCCCGTCGCCGGAAAGCTTGGAATTACACATTTTCAATTTAATTTGGCCGCGAATTTTCTTGAGTAAGTTTAAAAGTGACAATTGTTTATGAATCTATGCGAGTTATATTTCACAGTCATATGCGGACAAATTTGCTACATATTTATCTTTGATGTGTATTTTTCTGTCAAAGATAGCTTACTCGGCAGTTTTACAATGGCTTTTACAGTCAAAATGTCATGATCCCGTTTCGAATTTCAAACTTAATTGGCCGAAAATTTTCATTATTACAGATAAGTATTTATGTATAGAATAGACGTAAACAATGTGGAGAATCTTGCTAGATGCGGACAAATATGTTCTGAAGTATTATTGAATAATTTTGCAAAATTTCAATATCTCCCCTGTGTATTTCAACTAAACATGATTGATTGATTGATTGAATATTGTTTAACGTCTACTCAGCAATATTTCAGCTATATCAAGACGAGAACAAGTTTGTTGATAAATAATCACTTTGGGGTATGGAAATGGCCATGGGACGGGAAATTCTGACTGCCACTGGAAAAGTAGGGTGAAATCATCAAGGGCGGGGAATTTAGCCTTGAAGCCGATCACCTACGGACCACCCCAAAAGGAGCTTGCTACAAGGGTTCTTTAACGTGCAGGAAGCGTGGCATTTCTTCCAACACGTGGACCTGAGTTTACATCCCATCCGAAAGATGGGTTGTGTATTTATTAATCCCGCACAACCACGGAATGGGTCCTATTTCTATATCCCGGGACCCTCGGGGTCAGCCTCCGTTTAGGAGGGGTCACACCCCGCAAGCCGGAGATACTGGGTCCTATTTCTATATCCCGGGGTTCCCTCGGGGTCCTTGGTTAGGATGGCTCATACTCCAAGCTCAGAGGATGCTTCAACTAAACATGGCCGACTAGCAAGAGTTGCAAGATGGCCGGTATGTAAATTAGTAAAGTACCCCTGATTCTGCCATATGTGATTTTACAGATTTTAGAGGTTAAATGAGCCAAAATTGCTCATTTGTGAGTTTGTTGGTTTTGAATCCACAACTCCTTCAAAACTGCTTGTCCAATTCCAACCAAACTTTCAGGATAAGTTGTTCACCTAGTGAAGGTGTGCACCCGATACTTAGAATTTTGATTTTACAGATTTTAGAGGCTAACGGAGCCAAAGTTGCTCATTTGTGACTCTGTCAGTTTTGAATCCTCAACTCCTTTAAAACTGCTAGTCCAATTCCAACCCCGCCGTGCGCGGTCCCGGCTGATGAATAGGCCC
>MJUU01054981.1:55924-109654 GCA_002080025.1 Modiolus philippinarum | reverse complement strand
AGACAATAAAGGATAATAATGAATATTGGTCCTTTCATCATAAATATATAATCACTGATCTAGAACTAATTTCATCCACTTGGTATGTTTCTGGTTACTTAAGATCAGAGATTGACTCGGTTGATTAGATCAGTAAACCTTCACATTTTGGTGCCTTTGTTCTGGCTAATAGCCACAAGATTATGTATGATCATATGACTAGATTGAACCCGGAAAATAAAACAGAGTTAGACTTTTACTATACTGATACTGATAGTCTTCATGTGCCCGGTGAGCAAGCAAAACTAATACCTAATTATAATGGTAATAACTTAGGTGATTTAGCTAATGACTATAAGAAAAACGCCAAGATAATTAAGGCGGTTTATATTGCACCTAAGTTATACATGACTATAACAATTGACACAGACAATGTAATTAGTGTTAAGACAAAGGGAAAAGGACTAAATAAAACCAAGTTAACTCAAGAAGATTTTAACAAGATGTTGAAGGGCGAAGAAGTAAAGAACACAAGAGAATTTAGCATGAAGAAAGTACATCTAAATAGGACATCTAAAGAACAAAAGTATTGATCATTCAGTATTCTTCACCTCACAAACTTTGAGAGAAGTGCAAATAAAAACGAATACAAGGGAAGAATTTTCTTGGATAAGAATAAATCTGTCCCTATAGGAAGCTGCCGTCTACCGCAATCCGCATAAATTCATGACGTATGAGGTTTATGTGCTTTGTCTAGCAGGCGGTAGACAGTCCACATAAACCTCATACGTCATGAATTTATGTGCTTTGTCTAGCGGGCGGTAGACAGTCCACATAAATCCATGACGTATGAGGTTTATGTGCTTTGTCTAGCGGAAGGCCTATAAAGTATTTCACAATAGAAGATTGATCTTGTTGTGAACAAATATAGTCGTCAAAAATTACGATTTTTTGTTTGTCACCGGCACTGCCGTCAGATACTTCGTCCTCGCGGTCGATGTCTTCAACTTTATCATTAGATAGTTGTAATAAATCTTCCAGAGACACACCTAGTTTTTCCGCTATTTCCTCGAATCTTCGAATTAGTTCCTTATAGTAATGTTGTTCTAAGTTCTTTGCGTAAAGAATAATTTTGTCGTAATACAATAAGGGTTTAAATAAAAGGTGCATTAGCAAATTTGTCTTGCCCGACCCAGATGGCCCCACGATGAGTAAGCGGAAAAAAATCACTCGGCATATTTTTTGGTCCTTGTATTGTTTTAAAATTATTCGTATTAGACTTTTCTGAAAACTATACGGGAATCGTTGTCATTTTTTATAACCCGAATATTTATTAGATAAACAAACCATGAGTGTATTTCAGGTAGGAGGGTGCATAACCGTTGTGGTAAGTAATAATGTTTGACTTTTATCATAAAAATCAGGTAAAAAAAAATGCTTGCCTATGATTTGACCAATCTAAAAAAAAATAAAAACAAAGGTGTATGGTTTTTACGAAATACTTAATATTCAAGGGGAAATCGTATATTTATATTATCCTTTTAACAATATATTCGTGATAGAGAGAGTAACTGGTCATGATCTATCAGACTAATTAGAAACATAGGAATCAAAAGTATAGAACCAAATATACACGTCAGTGTTATGTATAACCCGTGTTATGTACCAAGTCCTAATTTGAAGATTTTTGTTTTACTTATGAGATGCTTAAACCGCAAGCAACGTAAAAAATGTGAGTGAACTAAGACCTTATTAAAAATCTAGCCCGTTTTACCCGTCTCAACTGTAGTGAATAACAAATCTTACATGTTTGTTTTTTTCTATAGTCCCGTAGGGGAAAAAATCTGCGGTTTTCAAAACACGTTTTTTGAAAACCGCAGATTTTTTTCCCATATCAACTACTGTTCCGTCCGCTTTTAAACCATGTAGGAAGAGTTATTTATATTTTTCACATATCTACCACAGTGTGTTCTTTGGGGAAATCTCAGTACAGTGGTCCCTCTATACTTTTGCCAGTATTGTTCGCCTGCCACACGTTCTTCAATTCATTTTTGAGATCTATATTTTTTCACATAAACTTTTTGAAACATTTACAAACATGATCAGTATAACCTATTTTTGATTAATTCTACACAAGTTTTGCTATATACAGTTGTTGAAATATTTGTTAATTAAATTTATAAAACTAAATAAATAGTTGTGTCTTACTGCTAGCTGCTTATATGACTCAGAGCCCAGTGGTACGAACCCGTCTGATGAGCCAGGATTCAATTTAGACTCTTCTTGCCTCACTGAGCATTCCATCGTACAGTTCAGAAATTGAGCCATTTAGACTCACTTGCCTCACTAGGCAGTTCGTCGAAATGTATTTTTTATAAAAGGTTTGAGCTAGATAGACTTCAAAGCCTCACTTAGCGTTCGTTGTACCATTTTGTTGGTTTTCATTGAAGGTTTTGGTGGCTAAATCAGACATTTCAGTAACCTTGGGAAAACGGTGACACACAGACACCGGACCCTCCTGTTACATTTTTGGCGCCCAACGAGGGGCTCTGATTGAAACAATATATAATAAGTTAACAGTAAATTAAAGATAAAATAAAATAAAACAACTTAAAAATTTATAAGATGGCAACCGGAAGGTCAGATTTTACTCAAAGTCACGATAAAAATGAATTCGAAAGGCAAGCAAGTAGACGAGTTACTTTTGAGGGAGATGAACCTCCACCGCCGAGACCCCCTCCTCCCCGTCAGTTATTAGGTACTCAAGATAATAGACGCTATTTAACCTTAGATGAAGTTTATGAATCGCCTGAATTGTTTCGAAGTAGGCCTACGGAACGTCAGAATTATGATTAAGTTCGAAATAGTACCGGACTTGGATTAAATGATTTTAGGGGTACTCGTTTGAATACTGATGATTCGTTTGAATACTGATGATCGTGACTATAGATTTAGAACACCGCGACATGAGAATTTCGCATTCTCCGGTCCGTACGTCTGTTAGACGAAGAGAGAAAAGGAACCCGAAAAATTCGATGGAAATTCCGTCGATTGGAAAGATTACATAGTTCATTTTGAACAAGCTGCCCGTTGGAACAACTGGTCCGATATAGAAAAGGCCAAACAATTATCAATGAACTTGCGTGGTGTCGCACAGAAACTGTTGGGTGACTTAACAGACCATGTTGTAAATGACTATCACGCATTAAGGGATGTATTAGCGCAGAGATTTAATCTGCGAGAAAGAGTGACAGCATACAGATGCGAGTTTCGTGCTCGAAAACGAAAATCAAGTGAAAGTTTACAAGACTTTGGCTATGCATTACGCCGCTTAGTTAGATTAGCTTATCCCGATGGCGAATATGGCGTTGTCTTAGAACAATTAGTTATTAACCAATTTATCCTTGGTTTATCAAATCCAGAAATGGAAAGACACGTACAGTTTGCTCATCCTCAGACGCTAGAGGCTGCGATTGCCTATGCGGTAGAGTTTGAGGCTTTTACAAACGCACAAATTGTTCCGCCACGAAAACCTAAGGATGACAGTCTGTCCTTCAATATCGGTGCCATTAATAAAGAAAATAAAATTACAAGGGAAGAAAATTCAGCTAAAACAGATCTAACAAGCCAAAATACTGAAATGAATGAAATGATAAAATCATTTAATGAATGTATTGGAAAAATGGCTGAAACTTTAGATAAATTTACAAAACCCCAAAGACAAAATACCGGTTATCGTCCTTCATTTAGACAAAACAGAAATCAAATTGAATGCTGGACATGCGGTAAAAAGGGTCATTTAGCCAGATTTTGTAGGTCACGTCAAAATCAAAACATCCCTAAACCAGAGAACCCAAAAGATAGTGAAAAAAAATAAGTAGGACTGATTCTGCGGCCAGAGAATCAGTCCGAAGTGAAAAAGAAATTAAATGGCCAGTTATCCAAATAAATGCAATTAAGCAAAATTGTCTATTTGCAAAAACTAGATTTCAAAATTGTACTTTACAATTTTTGATAGATACTGGGTCCGTAGCCACTGTGATATCAAACTTTTCTTTTGATAAGTTAGGATTGTCTACAGATCTTTCAGAAAAGGTTCAAACGACCCTAACTGGGGAAGAAACGAAAGTTTATGGGAAAATTGAACTAAAATTTACTCTTTCAAATAAAGTTTTTGTTCACGAATTTATTGTGGCAGAAATCTTTGAAACAGCAGGAATCCTTGGTATGGATTTTCTTGAAAGATTTGATGCTTCTTTGTTTGTTACAAAGCCACATATGATAGTTGCAGGACATAAAATCAAGCTTTATAGGTTAGGGTATACTACATGTTCCCATATTAAACTTGCTGAAAACATAGTTATCCCCCCATGAAGCAGAATAAACAGTAAATGCACACATTTTTGGTCAGAATTTAAGAACACCTTCTGTACTTGAACCTAGAAAAGATTTACGAAAACGAGGACTGTTAATAGCTAGAACTTTATGTCAAGACAATCATAAGAATGTTTTTAATAAACACAGTCAATTTGTCTAGTCAACCTGTTTGTTTGACAAAAGAAACTTTGTTAGGAAAACTAGATCCAGTCACAGAAATTCATTCAATCCCTTCAGTAAATGAAACACAAATAACACAAACACTGAAAAAGTTTGTTTACCTGAACATCTTGATTGTTTAATTGAAAAGGCTTCCCCTGATTTAGATCAGGAACAAACTTGAACAATGTTTGTATGAGTATCAGGACAATTTTACAGCTCCTGGTGGCAAAATAGGGCGAACTGGCATTGTAAGACACTACATAGATACGGGGGATGCAAAACCTATACGCCTCCCACCCAGCAGAGTACCTTTAGCCCAAAAAGAAATTATTGATACAGAAATAGATAAAATGTTGGAAGACGGAATAATAGAGCCTAGTTCTAGTGCTTGGGCTAGTCCAATTTTGCTTGTTAAAAAGAAAAATGGGGCAATTAGATTTTGCAAAGATTATAGGCAATTAAATTCTGTAACTCGAAAAGATGCCTATCCCTTACCCCGTATAGACATGTCTTTGGATGCCTTAGGAGGGAATAAATGGTTCTGCACATTAGATTTAGCTTCGGCGTACTGGCAATGTGAATTAGTCCCAAGAACTAAAGAAAAGACAGCCTTCACTTCCCATAAAGGTCTATATGAATTTCGTGTTTTACCTTTTGGCCTATGTAACAGTCCCCCTTCTTTTGAAAGATTAATGGAACTCGTCCTTCAAGGTTATCAATGGGAACGTTGTCTTTATTATCTAGATGTTGTGATTATTTTTGGGGAAACTTTTGACAAAACATTAGAAAATCTAAAATTTGTGTTTCAAAGATTTAGGGACCATAATTTAAAATTAAAACCTAGTAAATGTTCCTTGTTCCAGACCCAAGTTGTATTTTTAGGCCATGTAATGTCTAAGGAAGGAATAAGTTGTGATCCTTCAAAGATTGAAACTGTGAAAAATTGGCCCATTCCTACCTCAGTTACTGATGTAAAAAGTTTTCTTAGATTGGCTGGTTATTACAGAAAGTTTACACCCAATTTTTCCCAAGTTGCCTCCCCTTTAACAGAGTTAACCAAAAAGGCCAAAAAATTTAAATGGACTGAAGATTGTCAGGGAGCATTTGATAAATTAAAAGAATTATTGGTTTCCTCCCCTATTCTTGCTTATCCCCAAGAAACGAGTGAATAAATCCTTGATACAGATGCAAGTGATAATGGAATAGGTGCAGTTCTTTCCCAAGTCCAAGATGGTTCTGAAAAAGTGATCGCATACAGCAGTAAAACATTAAACGACTCCCAAAGAAAATACTGTACTACCTATAAAGAACTTTTGGCTGTAGTGACTTTTGTCAAACAATTTCGTCATTATCTTTGGGGCCAACACTTTAAAGTCAGAACAGATCATGCCTCCTTAATTTGGCTCAAAAGGTTTAAAAACCCTGAGGGGATGATAGCTCGAGTGTCCTTGATACATATAACATGACTTTAGAACATAGAAAAGGCAGTTTACATTCCAATGCCGATGGGTTGTCTAGGCGTCCTATAGGAAATGCATCAGAGATGACTGTCCGGATTGTACTAATTCACAACTTTTGTCTGCTAGTGCAAGTGAAAACTGTAAACATGAAGCAGTTTCAAATAGCCTAGCTCCTATACGGGTTTTACATTCTGACCCAGAAAAGACACAAAGTACAGTATAAAAGGAAGTCGATGATGATGTAGTCCCAAATTGGTTGTCTTTGTGGTCTGATGAGCAGATATCAGAATGGCAGGAAAAAGACCCAGATATTAAAAAAATTTTGGAATTAAAATCATTGTTTCTTGTCAAACCCCCAAAAGAATGTATTCAAGGTTGTTCATATTCAGTCAGGACCTTATGGAATAGTTGGGATCAGTTGACAGTCCGAAATAGTATACTTTATTATTTGTATGAAACCCAAGATTCAGAAATTGCATTGTCATTAGTAGCTCCATTTGAGGTTAGATCTAAAATTCTAGAACACCTTCATGATTCTCGAACTGCTGGACACTTAGGTCGGGATAGAACTTTAGCTTCAGTTAAACGTCGTTTCTTTTGGCCCGGTATGACTTCAGATGTTAGTAATTGGTGTCAGTCATGTAACAGCTGCGCACAAGCAAAGGCAGGCCCCGGTGTTGGTCAATATTATTACAACAGGCTGTTGTTGGCTCGCCTTTTGATAGAGTTGCCGTTGGTCCCTGTCCAGTCACAGAGAATGCTAATGAATATTTAATTGTAATGACTGACTATTTTACAAAGTGGACCGAATCTTTCCCTGTACCTAACCATACTGCCCTAACTGTCGCAGACAAATTAGTTACTGAAGTCTTTTGTCGTTTTGGAATCCCAAGTCAGTTACATTCAGATCAGGGTAGAGAATTTGAATCTGAATTGTTTTCACAAATTTGTTCATTATTAAACATTGAAAAGACCCGAACCTGTCCTTATAGGCCACAATCTGACGGTTTGGTAGAAAGGATGAACCGAACTTTAATTCAGATGTGAATGAAAACCGAAATGACTGGGATGACCATGTCCCATTTTTATTAATGGCTTATAGGGCTACTATTCAGGATAGTACTGGTTTTTCACCCCATAAACTTCTATTTGGAAGGGACATGACTTGCCCTATTGATATAATTTCTGGTTTTTCATTTAAAAATATAGTTAAACTTTGCCCTGTCCAATATATTGAATGGATAAAACACAACCTATCAGTAACTTACGAATTTGCCAACGAGCTGCTTCTCGTCAAAAACGAAATTACGATCGTGGTGCAAAACCACGTACCTTTGACGAAGGTAGTTTCGTGTGGAGATGGTATCCTCCAAAAGCGGGATTAAAATTGGCCAAGGGATGGACTGGTCCATTTTATGTCGAAAAGAAAATAAGTGATGTTTTATACAAAATAAAGTTGTTGCCCGATTCTAACTTTTTAGTTGTCCACGTGGATCATTTGAAACCCTACACAGGTCGAAATCTACCAAATGGCTGGGACCAAGATAATGTTTCAGAATTAACCCCTGATTATGAAGAGTTACTAGATGGGAATTTATTTGATGATTCTGAAGAGTTAAATATTTTTGACGAGTCACAGAGTTCTATTGAAATACCAAACTTTGATACTCCAGAAGCGAGGGATGATACATCACCCGCTCCACAAGCTGAGTTTGTAACCCCTCCCCGAAGAACACGCTGTGATCGATCACTTCGGAAACCAATAAAGTATTCCCCTTCTTTATAATCAGTTTTAGGGGAATTCAAACTTCAATATCCAGTCTGTTGTATATATGTAAATAATTTTATATTAATACAGATATATTAAATATTAAGGCATAGCACCAGTTTGTTCCCACTAGTTTTGATGATTTTGAAAATTGGTAATAGGAATAAATTTTAGTACTACTATCCAATATTATTTCAAATTAAAAAAAAATCTACAAATGTCCAGATTGTATGTTATTGTCCGTTTGTTAAGCATATGTTACGGTCTGTTGGTTTGAAAAAAAAACAAACAAATAAACAAAACAGCCATGAAGTGGTTTACGGGTAAGAAAGGAATATTTTCGTCTTTTAGTACGGATATAATAATTTAATTGTATTTCCGAAATATCAGTAGGGATATGATAATTATTTATATTTCCAAAAGTCATAAAGATATTAAATACGATACACTTCGTTTAATTATGAAATAGTTCGTGTGATTGTTTTTATATGTACACTAACATAGTAGAATTTATAGTCAAAACCTAAAGTGCGCATTATAGGTATATTCTGGATGGTCGAATTTAGATTTTAGCATTGGTTTTCCGAATAAAGTAGGGTTCCAAGTCTAGATTCAAAACACATTGTTAGAAATAATATACACACCAAAACTTCCGATTATGAGTAGGGGTATTTGGTTTAACAATGATTTAAGTGGTCGATATTGGCGTACATAATAAAATAAATACACGTGTGAACATAATTTATTAGTTTATACTTGGGAAAATGTAGTACCGGTTATGAACGATGGATATTAAACAACACAAAAATATAAATATAATTATTCTATTTTAGATACAGTAAAACCAGTCACGGCCGAGATAGACATTGAAGTTAACTCTCGTAAAATAATGGAGTTGGACAATGACATGAGAAAGTGGCATGCCGTGCGAAGTCGCCGGATGTTACGAACACATTTTCGTGTCATACAATTGTTATATAAAACATTGGAAGAAGATCCATTATGCAACAATAAATGTCAAACTTTGTGCCAAATGTTCTCAGGAATTTAAAACTAACAATAAATTACGCAAGCATTTAATGAATTTCCATAAGCTTAAAGGAACTTCAGTTGAGATACAAATGGAAAAAGCCAAAACAATAAACAAATTAAACAAATTTTATATCGACCCAAAGGGAATAATACCAAGAATACAAACAAAATAAAATATGTATTTTTCTCTTTTTTTGGTACAATTTAAAGTGGTTTATTGGTATGGAACAAAAACCCAAATATTTAATTTGTATATTTTACAATGTCTCTAAATATTTGTGTAGCTGACTTTGTCAAACCAGAGGAAGTCGATGACCCTAGACTGGTGTGGCCTTCTCAAGGTATGAGATGCGATGTTCCTGGGTGTATTCAGACACATTTTAAAACCTACAGCTCATACACAAAGCATTGGAGATTAAATCATGTTCGATTCATGAAAATAACTTGTTGCCCAATAGAGGGATGTACAATAAAATATGCTGAAAGATGGAAAACAAATCGACATTTAAAATTGGAACACAATTATACTAATGAAATGGTGAAGGAGATTGATCTTGAGGAACAATACGAGCACAATATGTGGTTTTCGGATCCTGGCGACATCAAAATGATTGATTGATTGATTGATTAGTTAGAGTTTAACGTCCAATGAGCAATATTTCAGCTATATCAGGACGAGAACAAGTTAATCAATTAAAAAAAATGTAAGTAAAAGAAGAAAGAAATACAGGTGGAAGGGAAAACCGGGGTAACGACTTTTGATTGCCACTGGAAAAGGGAAAAAATGGGTAGGGGCAGGAAATTTAGCCTTCCATACGACACCCAGTGCGTCTGCTCTCTTTAGAGAAATATAGAAGGGGTCTTTATACTGCATGGAGCGTGGCGTTTCTCCATACAGTTTGGCTACAATGGTTCGCGGTCAGACTTTCCGTATTATAACCTGACTACCCCGCATAGACAGGGCATTCCCCTATCCACCAACTGGGGACGCGCCCGGCAGCTCTGTAGCCGGAGCCCCTGAAAACCTATCCAGGTGCCGGGGACATCAAAATGAGGAGAGTACAAAAAGTTAATGTCAATGTCCGTGAAAAAGCTAAAAAAAAAGAGCGGGAAGAATATCTTAATAAATATAAAATTCAAGAACTGGCACAGCCCCAACAAGATCTTCCCCTTTGTAGGGGAAACCATATCGACTTTGATTTCAACAATAACACCGCGAAAGTGGTAAAACGCTGGTAAATAACATTACTTGATGGTGATATGTGGAATGATTGTGATCAGTGATGGTGCTTTGCGAGACTTTATTTGTGGGACTTTTGATATTTATTTATATGTTGACTCATGATATTTCATATTTTGTTGTAGTTATAATTTATATATATTTTTCTACTTAGAACAAATTAATTTATTTTTTAAGAAATTAAATTTGTTCTGAGGGGGAGGAATGTGGCAGGGTTGCTCAATTGTTAATCAAAAAATATATATAGTACATATCCCGGTTTATCGTTTTCCTAATTTGTCTAACTAGATGGTAAATTTATACTAAGACATGTGTTTTTACCTATATCATATTGTTTGGACATTGTCATTTTACAGCCTGTATTACTTTGATTGCATTTTGTAAACTAATTTAGATCTGATCTTTGATAACTTCATTTTGGAACTTTCATGTTTAACTTTTCTTCGTCTGTTTTCATTTTGGCGGAAATAGATTTATCTACCTTATTTTTGAGACGATTTTTCTGATTGGTTAATATAACTTTAGAAATATTTCATTGACAAATGATAGTAAATTATCTCCCCTTTAAAATCTGTGTTTGGAAGGTGCAATTTTTATTACACGTGTCTATTATAATAGAATTAAACACATGTTGAGGTTGTTGTAAACTTATTGATTTTGAGTTTTATACTTATTTATGCATAATTTTTTGATACAGTAAAATGTTTGTTATTTTACTGTTCTTGTGTATACCAAATACACTTTTATTTATATTTAGCATAAGAGTTAAATTGACCATAATTGAATTGTCAATTACCATACAGGTATTAGGCCAAATGGATCAAATATAGATCCGCCTTGACTGTTTAACTTTTGGAAGTCAGTCATTTTGACTGACAAATAAATCTCTAAAATGGGGATTTCCTTCTCCTTTTGAGACTTTCATTTTTGGCTTTTTATTTTTCAACAACATGTAAATTTCCCAAGTAATTTTTGTAACTTTTCTAAATTTTCTTTTTGAATTACCCAGAACCAAAATCAGTTCCGTCCGCTTTTAACCATGTAGGAAGAGTTATTTATATTTTTCACATATCTACCACAGAGTGTTCTTTGGGGAAACCTTATACTTTTGCCAGTATTGTTCGCCTGCCACACGTTCTTCAATTCATTTTTGAGATCTATATTTTTTCACATAAACTTTTTGAAACATTTACAAACATGATCAGTATTACCTATTTTTGATTAATTCTACACAAGTTTTGCTATATACAGTTGTTGAAATATTTGTTAATTAAATTTATAAAACTAAATAAATAGTTGTGTCTTACTGCTAGCTGCTTATATGACTCAGAGCCCAGTGGTACGAACCCGTCTGATGAGCCAGGATTCAATTTAGACTCTTCTTGCCTCACTGAGCATTCCATCGTACAGTTCAGAAATTGAGCCATTTAGACTCACTTGCCTCACTAGGCAGTTCGTCGAAATGTATTTTTTATAAAAGGTTTGAGCTAAATAGACTTCAAAGCCTCACTTAGCGTTCGTTGTACCATTTTGTTGGTTTTCATTGAAGGTTTTGGTTGCTAAATCAGATATTTCAGTAACCTTGGGGGAACGATGACACACAGACACCGCACCCTCCTGTTACACATCAAACTACATATTTCATTATCAGGTATAGAATGTTCAATGTTAAATCATCATGAAATTTAATATGATATTTATGCGGCTTGTTCCACACAGGCCAGTGCCCATTCGTCAATTTTGTTGGCCCTATTTCCTGCATAATCTTAGGTCCCCGACATTACGATATCCTGGCGCTATGGCTTGTCCTTCTTTGCTTTGTTATGAATAATTTTAATAAATATGTTTTGTTGATAATCCACAAATTCGTGGCCCTTCATCAATACTAAAATATTTTTCCTTTTTCAGTTTAACTCCTATATTTTTATCCAGAAACCACTTGAGTCGTTGTTCTGGAGGCTTTGTCCAGAATCTGTATACATAGTTTATTAACGTTTGTTTATATTTAATATGGATCACGTACATCTCTTCATTTGTTTTACACAAACTGCTGACCGATTTAATGTTTACGGAAGCAATTGTGAATGAACCCTTGTGAGATTTTTGTCTTTTAATATATTAATGATTTCAGTGAAGCCGATCTTGTCTAAACTCACACCCCTTCTACCTTCTACCAGTTTGCGGCCACCACCAATATGTTTATTATTATGCCACTTTTGGATGTGCATGCCAAATTAAAATAAAAATGTGTACAATTACTGATTTTGTGGGGGTTGTGCTTTACATTTTTATATACAGTGCGCATTAAAAACATCCTACGGTGGTTCAAATAATGTCCTGGAGGTGAACCTTGAAGGTTTCAAGGCTACCGGCGGTGACAGTTATCCGGTAGGACATTCCATACCTTGATAGTTCTTGGAAAAAGAGATTCTTTCCGTAGCTCTGTTCGACAAGATAGTATTTGGTACGATGCTGTTTCTAGATTGTTTATTGGTTGGAATTATTCTATCCTCCGTGTTTACTAGTACCAGTCCATTAGCCAGTTTGAACATCATAGTTAGTCTCGCTATTTTTCTACGGTCTTCTAATGTTTAGGTCTTCTAGCATTTCATTTACAGATGATGTGTTGGGATATCGGTTTGTTACATATCTTGCCGCTCTTCTCTGGACCGTTTCAAGTCTGTGTTTATTGTTTTGTTGGTAAGGGTCTCATACTGAACTGGCATACTCTATGATGGGTCTTACAAGAGATTTGTATGCAGTTTCTTTGATCTTTATGTTGTTGATGTTTAAATTTCTTTTCAAGAACCCTGTGGTTTTGTTGGCCTTGTTGCAGATATTCCAAATGTGTTCATTCCATTTAAGGTCGTCACTGATAGTACATCCTAGATATTTAGCAGGTTTAACAGCTTCAAGTGTGTGTCCATGCAGGTGGTATTCTCGTACTATTGGTTTTCTTTTCCGAGTTATCGTGATCACATTACACTTGTCAGGGTGGAAGGTCTTTCCCATTCTGCTGATTCCAACCGTCTACCTTCGTGCTGCACTGTATGTATTATTTAATTAAACATAGATTATGTTTAAAGCAAAGGGATCTGCCACAAATTATAAGATCATGTCACAGTCAATGGACTGAAAATATAGATCAAGGTATGAATATTGGCTACTGTTAAAGATGATACCTTTTACCAATCGTCATCTGGCTATGGCATGTAGATGCTGAGGTTAACTAGTATATAATAATTATCAACACGTTTTGTTTGTAACAGCAGAGTTGCAAACCATTCTGGAATGCCCGGAATGTTTCTGAAAAACAGATGCCATTTCTGCATTCCGGATTTTAGCCTTACCATTCCGGGTTGATCCTTCAATTTAAATATTATTATTTGTCTAGCTGTAAGAAAATATTAAAGTAAGCATAAGGCAGAATCGGGGGTATTTTATTGATGAGATAAAATCACGTGACCACTCCCCTTTTGGGTGAATTACTTCCCTTTATTTAAGTTTAACTTCGAAAGTTCATCTCAGTGTTCCGGATTACTTTCATACTACCTCCGTCTTTTTTCTTAAAGAACTGTTTTAATGTTATCTTCCGTAATGAAAAGTTTTTGTTGGGGGAATTTTAAAACATAGAAATTGTGGTTAAAACCAGTCTGTAGAAGGATTTCCCGTCGCTGGAAAGCTTGGAATTACACATTTTCAATTTAATTTTGCGGCGAATTTTGAGTAAAATTTTTCTTGAATAAACTCACTCCCTCTGGAGACACTCCAACGGCTTTCGTGAAAGTTAATATATAGATATCACCATAATTGTGACCAAAGTTGAGAACCAAATCAATCATTTCCCTTATTTCACTTGGATTTCTGTTGAGACAGATAACCCGGCTCTTGCCTTCCATTATTTCAATATGAGATACAATTATGTGGTCAACATAAGAAGCCATTTTTCTTTTTTGTAAATACCAGGTCAATTACAGAAGGCCGAGTTATCATCAGCAGAAGTCCGCACATGCTCGAGAAGCAAAACTACGGTAATTTGAGGCCGGGTTACAATCACTCGAAAAAGATGCTTCTATTCTCGTCATCACAATGTCCAAAAAGTATTTAGATTTCAACGCTTTCCATTAGAAGTTATTAGAAATATTTCGATGACAACATGATAGTGTTCGAACACGAACATGCATACCAACAAGTATTAAAAAGTTCGAAAAGCTAATGCAGGGCTGACAGACGTACAGACAAAGTAGAAGCTTAAAGCACCGGTAGTGGTTTAAAAATACTAATATATTGTTCCGCTTCTTTTGGTAATTCCTGGGGATAAGGTGTGAAAGCTATTTTTAACTCGCCTGACCAAAAGGGTTAGTGACAGCTATTGCCATCACTTGGCGTCCGTCGTCTGTTAACTTTTCATTTTACATTTTAATCTTCCCATCTGAAACCACTTAAGCAAATTCAACAAAACTTTACAGGAACGATGTATATAAGGTCCTTTGCAAACTTTGCTCCCTTCGTCCCGAACCGACAAATTACATTGCTACCAGCAGGGAACCAGCGTTTAAACATTGGGCACTATTTTTTTTCTTCTCCTCTGAAACCCAGAATTTCCCGTCCCATGGCCCTTTCCATACCCCAAAGTGAATATTTATTAACAAACTTGTTCTCGTCTTGATATAGCTGAAATACTGCTGAGTAGACGTTAAACAATATTCAGTCAATCAATCCTCTGAAACAAATTTTACTAAACTTTACAAGAATGATGTATGGAAGGTCATTTACAAAGATTGCTTATTTCATTCGGATCCGACTAAAAACATGGCTGCTAGCACTGAACTTACGTTAAACATTGGACCCTATAGAAAAAATTGCATTTTCATCTTCTCTCCTGAAACCACAGTAACATATTCAACCAAACTTTACGGGAATAATGTAAAGAACTTCATTTACTAAGATTGCTTATGTCATCCCAACCCGACAAAAAATATGGCCGGCAGCGCCGAACTTGGGTTTAACATTGGACCCTTTGGGAAAAATTACACTGAAGCAAATTCAACCAAACTTTAAAAGAATGAATTACGGAAGGTCCTGTACAAAGATAGCTCAAGTTTAACATTGGACCCTTAGATATTTTGATGATTGTCTAAATACTGAAGCCAATTCAACCGAACTAAAGCTTAACATTAGATTCTGAGAGAAGAAATATCAGCATGGACATGGCTTTAGCCTCATTTTAGAAGCATTTGGCAGGTGAGCGATTCAGGCACAGTCCCGGAGCCTCTAGTTTCAATTATTACTATTTTATGCAGGTCAAATGAATATGGACACAAAGTGAGGACTTGTTCTATCATTGACCCATCAGGAAAGACCATGTGTGAATTTTGTTTCTTGGAGGCATTTTGTCAGTCTTGTCAGTTGACCATACAGACTTCAATGGCATATTTTAGCTGTGATCATGTTGTTTAATAATTTTGTCAAGTTGTTGAGTGCACGCTAGGGGCCTTCTTGATCTCGCTCGAGGGGGTGGGTATTGTTCACATCTGGTTAAAGACCAACAGGTGACATCAAGATGCGGAAACAAGAGGTTTCCTCTCAGGTTATGTATCGCTGAACGATTGCTTATAGTATTTTCAAGCTTCTGAGGCTGATAGAAAAATATGAAGGATATGTAGTGAATATACATTTGACAAAAACGCCTACGACACACAGAAAACTCTAGTTTATCAAGAACATGGCTTTTATTTCTTGTTACAAAAATCACGGTGCGACTAAGTTGAAGGTTTTCTTCCAGTACGACCATTGAAAAACAAATCAACAGATACAATATCAACAAAAAAAAATCGCCAACTTTCTCATTAGTTATTATTACTATATTATACTCGATAGACAATCACCAAGATAACAGAAAACTGTCATAGGTTTAAGCTATATGACAAAACATGTCTAAATACCACTATCGACCAAGTGCGAATCGACGAGATCATTGTGATAGTCAAAACAATATATGCTAATGTAAAAAGTCATTATTACCGACGTAAACATTATTGATAATATGACAGTTATAATTCCTTTATCGGAATTGCATCTTCTCTTTAGACTCTGATAATGATCCCATCGATTCGCACTTGGACGATAGTGAATACGTATCCTCCCATGTCGAATTGAATTCAAACCATTAAAAATAAACAAATCATGATATTTTATAACAGTTTTAATGTTACAATATTTGAACTGCTTGGCTTCGCCTTACAGGTACTAACAGTCACAGCCCCTTCGTGTTTTCTAGCAGAAACCAGTTTTTTTCCAGAACTCTTCTCTTTGCTGCAAAGCCCTACACACCCTCTGTAACCTTTCCACTTCTTGGAGATGTTGTTGTAATTTCAATCCCGCTTCTGTTTTTTCTGCAACAACTTCCACAAGCTTCTCTATTGCACTTTTTTCCGCCATCAGACTTAACCTCTGTTTTATTTTACAAAAACTAACTCCATCAGATCGTACCTTTATATATAAAGCAAAATTTCTATTTTTAATTACTGACATGACAAACGTTTCATCAACGTATCAATATTGTGAAATTTCTAAGATGATGTTTCTATTTTCAATTATTTACATCACAAAACTTTCACTTATGTATATCAATATTGTGAAATTCGATACTTATTTCGGGTTCAATAAATTTCCAAGATGATGTTACTAAATACTCATCTTAGGGCATATACTAATAAGAATGTTTAACCCATTGAGTCCAGAATAACACAGAAATTAGAGATAAAGTCCCGGGTCCATTTTGGATTTCTTATTTTTATTATTATTATTTTATTTCTTGTTTTGTTTTTTTTTTAATTTGAACTATAAGTACAAAATGTTCGGACTTTTAAGTCATAGAATCCAAGTACTTAAGTGGTCAAATCTAAGTACGCCCAAAATAAGCCTAAAGTCCTGAGTCCAAAAGGGTTTTATTTTGGAATAAGCCCGGTCTTTTTCCCAACAGAAATACTAACAATAAAAAAGATATTTGTTTCTTAGGAATTAGCAGTCTGTATCTTAAGCCACTAGCCCTACGCCCGAGATTAGTAAAAAAAAGTCTGGGGTTGATAAAATTTGAAGTCACTAGCCAAGTGGGCTAATTAAAATTGTACCTTATTAACAAAAGATCTGCTATAAGGGCTAGTGGAATAGAGTTCGGGCTAGTACAGCACGGGACCTTACTAGCTCCTTAGGGCTAGTGAATGAAAAAGTTTCAACACAGACTGAATTCGTAAATAAATAACTAAATACCGAACTTACTGNAACCCCCCCCCCCCCCAAAAAAAAAAAAAATCTTGCTAAACAAAGTAAGAATATGGAGTAAAGAACATGACTAAACATCAATGCAAAAACATCGAAAAAAAAAACCAAACTATTGTCATTCTTCATTTAAAATCACGTAAAAAGGTGGCAAGACCTTTTGAGTAATATGTTTTCTCCATTTCACAAGGTTGTCAAATCTTTCGATGAAAATAAATCAGTTATAGACTGTTTCTATTTTCTGTTCTGTTCGAGTTTCACTCTGCGTTAACTGTAAAAGCGCTGTTCAGGAACCGCACCCAGGATTTGAAGTAAGAGGTTGTGTTTGAAAAAAAAACGGCGAGCGCAGAAAATTTTTGTCTAAATACCGATTTTACTATAGGGGTGTAATTTTGCAATAAAGATTATATTATATAAAAAATATTTTTTTCCGGTTTTAGAGGGCGCACGACCCACTCTAAATCACTGCCTGATGAGTGTTTGCTATTATTCATAAAAATTGTACTCTTTGTACGGTTTAGGGGGCACACGTCCCACTCTAAATTACTGCCTGATGAGTGTTTGCTATAATTCATAAAATTTTACCCTTTGTCAGGCACGGACCATTGGATTTTCAGTGAGGGGGTGCTGATAATTTTTAGAAGAAAAAAAATTCTAGTCCCAATTTTGACCCCAAAAATGTTCTGACCAGCATCTTGGCTGAAAAATAATCAGGATCTGACCCTGCCAATAAGAAAAAACTTGGCTCAACAAAGTTTCCTAGCATAGTGTATATGGGAAAAAAAATAATCTGGTTAATACCCGGCTCGAGTGAAAATCTCAGCACTCCCTGAAAATCAAATGGTCTGTGCCCTACCATGTGCATTTATATTGTCGGCCTGTAAATGAACCCTACTTCCCCTTTTTGAAGCATTAAGACTCAGCGAAGCTGAAACGAAGGTACAATGTACCGTATTTACATACATTAGGATCTGAACACTATTTGGTGATGAAACATCATTACTTTTGATTTACAGTATTAAGTACGTGATAGATTTATCTGTTAGGTACCGATGATTGACATGGCGCGAAAACGGTTCAAATGATTGACATGGCGCGAAAACGGTCGAAATGATTGATATGGCGGGAACTGAAAATTGGATCAATAATTACAAAAATAAATGGGGTCAAGTGAAGGTTACAAGAGAAAAAAAAAGCTTCAATAGATCCTATTCGGCTTGTGTAATACGCCTGTTTTTTTTTTAATCCCAATCTCAAATTTTAAACATTTTATTGATATAAATATCAAAGGGTATTGGATAACAGGCAGAGCTATGTAATCCCATTCTCCTTCATTTTTTTACTTCACCAGGGCCCATGGATGGAAAGATCTAATACACAAGCTATATATAGATTATATATGGAAAATATACTTTAACAGAGATACTATATAGATATCCGCCGCTGCATGAACACTGATTAAAAAGTAAACTACTTAACGTGGGGAATGGGGAGACCGGGAAAATGAACTGAAAAAGGGTAGAAATGGCAATAAAAAGTATATCGTCATAAACGGGAAAAAAGCGAGAGAAGGGAGGAAAAGGTGCGATAGAAACGAAAAAGCTCCCACCTGTCTTGCTGCGCACTCTTAGGTGTTAAAGGCTTTCATAACATATATTAAAAGACCAAACTTGTTAATATCTGTCTTTTTCTTCGAATTTCCGTGACTTTTAATACGACCGCAGAAAATTTGAGGTCGTCTGTAAACACTTTTGTTTAAATTCTAGTTGATCAATCCAAGGATTTGTATAGCATACAAATCCTTGATCAATCCTTATGAAATTTTAACACAATGTTCCTTTGCACAAAGAATGACTGTGATTGGTTTTTGATTTTGTGGCCCCTTCCGTCAAAATTATGTGTTTTCACATATTTGCCTGTAGAATTTTAATTATCTGTCATATTTCGATGGGGTTTATTTCAGTTACTATTGAGGAAATTTCTAACCAGTAGTTTGTCAAAGGTTTCATGTCGCATGCACGGTTCATGAGATGAATGGCGCCAAAAAGGAATGAATCTTAAAAAAAAAGATGATAAAAAATATTCTTAGCCTGCTTTTGATGCAGTTTTTTTCAATGGATTCCATTTTGAAAATAAGCAACTGCATAACTAGTAGATTTTTTGATAATTTGTATCCTTTCAGGGCTATAAGGGACCAATTGTCTAAAGTTTTTATTTTTCATCAGATTTTGATGGGATTTTTTTCTTTAGATTCCTTTTGTTGTAAGGGACCAACCATTTAACTTGAAAAGGGGGGTTATGGTTTTTTTTCTGGACAGAAAATTTTTTTCGCGCTTCGATTTTTTGAAAAAAAACAAGTTTTAAATTATCTCCCTTTGTTTTAAGAGTTTCAGTGTAATTTATTGAAAAAATTAAGATCATTTTTGAAATCCTATGATGTGATAATTCAAAATAATTAAACTTAAGCGACATTAATCATCGAAAGTAAAAAAAACAGTACAAATTGTGAGAATTTTGCAAAAATTAAAAATCAATGTACACCTAATCAGAAGTTTTTACTGTAACCCTATATATTTCAAATATATTGATAATTTCTCAAATCAAGGTAGATGCGTCACAAGTGAAAAGGCCACTTGAAGAATAGAGCCAAGTTTACTGGACAAAATAAGATCAACAAATAAAATAACAAATTCGAAACTATTGTATATATCTCTTTTCATAAGCATGGTCAACCATGGTTTACCATGGTATGATAAGATCCATAGTCAACCATAGAGTCCCATTTAACGAAAATTGTTAAAACCATGGTTGACCATTGTTGTCTAAGGTCATCATGATCACATTTCGCAGGAGTGCTGTGTAAAACACCTTATTGTGTCAATCTAGTTACTGTGTCAAGCTCTTAACTGTGTCCACATTCACTTTAAATTACACTTGCTCCAAATTCAGTGGTAGACATGCTGCTTTAGTATCATGCTGCGCTCGGCGTAGCCCTTTATTATGTATCTGTTTTGTCTTTTTGTGTTTTTGTATGTGTAGTTCCCTGGCAGATAACATGTGATTATAATTTTCAGCCATTGTAGATAATTCCTGTTTTCCCTGTTATTTCATTCCTCACATCCAAGGCATCACCTATGATTAAAGAAACCCTCCACAGGGATTTCATTTTTCTCTGTGAAATTCTGCGAATGACCACTTATAAATAGAAACTGTTACTTATTTGGGGTCATCTTGACCAGTGACTTTATGGCATTTGGTAGGTAGGTAAGTTCTACTCTTCACTCTTATGAATTCTTTGCTTGTAGCCATCTTTCACTGGTTATATGGTATCCAGGTCTTCGAAAACTGTTTCTAGATTTCGAAACAGATATCTGTGTAATATACCCAAGTCCACCTTCTTCTTGTTGGAATATTTTGATGGCTTTCGTGCTGTTTGTTAAACCACCAACAATCAGGCTAGTATTTTTTTCAGATTAAAACATGTACTGCATACTGCAGATAAAAGCTAAATAGGTATGATTGAAAAGTATCTATGATCAGTGGGAACATAGCGCAGGATGATTCAAATCCAAAGGCAAAAATGTCCTGTTCATCCTCAGCGTCTACCATGTACAAATCATTAGGGCTATTCCATTTAAATGTATATGGGCGGATAGGAATGTACTTACTAGATACCCCCACAACTTATGTAAAACTCCACATACAAGTAGTGTCCACAACACGAGAGTGACTCGGGACCGATGTCCACAAATAAAACTTTTCCTACCTTAAATAACTAAATTTTGCCTTTTCATATACACATGGAAAGGAGTTTTTATGTAAATGCTTGATATATTGATTTAATATTAAGAACATTATTTTTGTGAGATACAGATCAAATGCCTAATTAGTTCTGGTCCTTTGATTTTGTGAAAAAATTTTATGTATAAAAATGTACCCATCAGTCACGCACATTCATTCTTAGACGTTCCTGCAGCTTTCGAAAATAGATAAATCGATCTCGATACCTCAAGATTCTGGTTGACTGGTTGAAAAGTTGACTAAGATATTTATATACTCAACAAAAAAAGTTTAGCAACAAAAAAAATTAATGACAATATCCAATATCAAGTAACAGTAATATTAATAACAGTGTAATAAATTAATTAAATAACAATAAAGTCAACATCATATTGTTGATTCCCGGCAAAGATAAGACGATATTGATAATGAGATCGAATCTACGGAACGCCAAATCAGTCACTGCAGAAACAGACAGAAACCACAAAAACATCAATACCGAGTCCAAGCTCCGTTGGCATTAATGACGCATCTGCATCTTTTGCGCATGCCATTCAATATTTTTTCGATTTGTCTCTGGGGAATTGCATTCCACTCTCGAATAAGACCGTTTTCCAGATCCTGTAAATTGTGAAAAATTTGATTACTGTTCCTTAAACGCCTATTGAGGATTGATTGATTGATTGAATATTGTTTAACGTCTACTCAGCAATATTTCAGCTATATCAAGACGAGAGCAAGTTTGTTGATAAATAATCACTTTGGGCTATGGAAATGGCCATGGGACGGGAAATTCTGACTGCCACTGGAAAAGTAGGGTGAAATCGTCAAGGGCGGGGAATTTAGCCTTGTAGCCGATCACCTCCGGACCACCCAAAAAAGAGCTTGCTACAAGGGTTCTTTAACGTGCAGGAAGCGTGGCATTTCTTCCAACACGTGGACCTGAGTTTACATCCCATCCGAAAGATGGGTTGTGTATTTATTAATCCCGCACAACCACGGAATGGGTCCTATTTCTATATCCCGGGACCCTCGGGGTCAGCCTCCGTTTAGGAGGGGTCACACCCCGCAAGCCGGAGATACTGGGTCCTATTTCTATATCCCGGGGTTCCCTCGGGGTGCTCTGTTAGGATGGCTCATACTCCAAGCTCAGAGGATGCTGCGGGCCTATTCTTCAGCCGGGACCGCGCACGGCGGCGCCTATTGAGGATGTCCCATACATGTTCTATTGGGTTAAGGTCAGGGGATCGACTCGGCCATCGCATAACATTCACATTGTTAGTCTGCAGTAAGTTCTGGGTCACACGAGCAGTGTGGGGGCGCGCGTTGTCTTGTTGGAATTGAAAACCCCTATTCTGTGCAAAAAATGGCAACACTACCGGTCGTATCACGTTGTCAGAGTACCTTTGGGCATTCAGAGTTTGGCGAACGATTACCAGTTGCGTTTTGCCTCCATAGTGTATCCTCCCCACACCATCAAGCTTCCTCCACCGAACCTATCAGTCGGCATTACACACCTGCTGTTGAACCTTTCTCCACGAAGACGCCATACCCGAATACGACCATCAGCAAATTTCAACGTAAAGCGTGACTCATCTGTAAACGGCATACGTCTCCAATCGCGTTGAATCAATTGCAAGTGACGGTTTGCCCAAACCAGTCTTTCATGTTTATGAATTGCTGAAAGTTCCATGCCTTTATGTGGTCTGCGGGCTCTTAAACCATGTCTGTGGAGGCGATTACGCACTGTTTGTGAACAAACACGTACTCTTGTTGTTGCAAGGGGTCTTTCTGCTATACGTGTTGCAGGTACGAACTGATCTCGTCTGGCAGTGAAATGGATATACCGCTCCTCCCTTGGGGTCAGCTTAGGAGGTCTGCCACTTCGAGGTCGATCTCTCACAGTTCTGAACCGACTAACTAACCGCGATATTGTTGATCGATGCACATTTAAACGTACGGCTACATCAGAAACGCTCATTCCAGCTTCAATCATACCAATTGCTCTAATACGGTCATTTTCAGGAACAGCTGGTCGTCTACCCATATCAGACCCTGACTTTTTTGGTTGTTTTTCTTACCAATAGTGATGTTAACAAGAAGTTTAACGCTTTAAGTCGTCGATATCACAAGCATAAGAAATGTAATCATTCAAATACCCACAAAAGCACGTGCAGAGATTTAAAGGTAAGAAATCAGTCAACCGTAAAAAAAATGTTTTGGATTTTAAAAGTTCTCAGTCTGATTGTGTAATCACATAGGAAATATATATAGCTATAAATTATTTTGCATCATAAGAAAATTCGAAACTTGTTTCTAAACTTTTTTTTGTTGAGTATATTTGCTTTAATAACAGTTAAAAACATCCTACATATCTTTCAATTGATTGTCTTTTTCTTCTCACGGCACCTGAATCGGTTTTCAGGGGCTCAGGCTACAGAGCTGCCGGATGCATCCCCGGCAGATCATAATACGGTAAACCTGACCGCGAACCATTGTAGTTCCATGCAATGTAAAAACCCTCCTATTTTGTCGAAGGAGAATAGAGTCACAGGGACTCGTATAGAAACCTTAATTAACTGCCCGTTCCCATTTCTCCCATTTTCCAGTGGCAATCAAAACTCGTTGTCCCTTCCAACTTTGTCTTTCTTCTCTTACTTGTATATATATTTTTTTAATTGAGTAACTTGTTCTCCCGATATAGCTGAAATATTGCTCAGTGGACGTTAAACTCGAACTAATCAATATTTTGCTTTCTTTCTCTGTTTTAAATTCTTTTTTAAGTTTTGCAAGACTCCATAAACAATAGTTTTCCATATGTTATAATTTCAAAATATTTGTGCCAGTGATATGTGCGTACATACAATTTATAATGTAATGTTGTGTATAAAGAAAAGTAAACGGTAAATAGAGAGCTGACAAGGATCGCATTAACGTTTGCGCTACTTTAGGATGATGTAGGGATAGATCTGACTTCTCTTTATACTATTATTATGAACTTAACCGTGTCAACATTCATTTTGAATTACACTTGTTTTAATATCAGTGGTCGACATGCTGCGGTCGTATCGTGCTAAGCTCAGAGTAGCCCTTTATGCAAGATGTTCAGATTCGAATGCAAAGTCATTGGATTATTGTGTGTACCAATCCAATTACTATAATCTAATACACAAGACTTCTTGAAGGCCATTGGAATAGAGGAGTAGCATCCCTCAAATCCTCTCATCAGTTCTTTAATTGTAAAAACATTGGTTCTATTAAGCATACTGAAAACCTAATTTTGAAGGACCTGAGAGTCTATTTTTTCAATGTCCTGAAAGTGAAAGTCTAAAAATACTGAAAGACTTTTTTTTTGAAAAACATTACTGAAACATTTTACCGTTGAAAGACAGTTTGTATGTACTCACAAAGCGTCATTTATACAGACTAGTATGAAAGCAGACAAGACAACATGTGTGGACTGTACAATAAAATTAAATATATTATATTTATTTTTCTTTTCATTTACTTCCATTTTTTATGTCGAATGGATAAACTCTCGCAGCGACGCTTTTCCTCATTGGACTTTGAATTTAGAGGTTTTTTTTTAAGAATTTTAGTAACATTCAATAAAATTTAAAACAGAGCTTTTTGTCTATATCTGTCATATTATTAGTTACTCGAGTCCACTATTTTTCGTCCAAAATTAAACATTCATGCGAAACTTGTCTCGGGAACTATAGGAGCTCCCGGATTATATAAATAAACTCGCCATGCATCCAAAGTTTTGTCTTGACAAAAAAGGTGGGCTGATGGAGATGAAGGTTGAAGTTCATGACAATGTAATAGCTTCACATGAATTTTTAAAGAACATCCTGGATTAACAGCAGACATGGCTAGAACATCAATAAGTCTTCGGTATAAAGAACCAATATCAAGTGGTGGATGTTCGATACTACTTGAAATACGCCAATATGGTTCAGTTCTGTGAAAACTGCATATTATTCCTAATGCTCTTCAAATACTAAATGAAGAGAATTTCGTAAACAAGACATAATAAAATTCTGTGTATACTTCACAAACAGTTATGAATCTCGCAAGTATGTTATTGAGTGTGAGGCAAGAAAATATGTTCTCTTGTAAACAGTCTGTTAATGAAGGATCTCCTGATCTATCTTGTAAAATAATTTTGAAACAATCTGAGTATAAGATTCCTTGTTTTCTGTTTCAACATCTAATTTTATATCAACATCTGAAAACTGCAACAGTGGAAGAACAGAGCATTTGAAGAGAGTCAGACACTGAAAGTCACCATGGTCACAAGCACAGTGGCAGTCACCAAGACTCAGACACCGGGAGTCACCATGATCACAAGGACAGTAACAGTCACCAAGAGTCAGACACTGAGTCACCATGGTCACCAGGACATGTACTATGACGGTGAGAGTTATGACATATGATTGAAGTAAGTTTATTAATAACTTATGCTATGATTTAACCATGTTGATTTTAATTACTCTAATTGCAAAGGTATACACTCTGCTTTAATGAGACACTGTGATAATATAACTTAATGTATTTTATTAAAGAAACGGAATAAGTTTTTTTTTTATTATTATTGTTTACAGGTAATATGTGCACGTGACAGATGTAATGAGTATCAAGCATGTGAAGAAGAGCATTTCATGGTCCTTTCTATAAGTTTGGTAAGTTCATAAAATGATCTATCTTTGCATTACATTATAGTCATTTTATTATGAGAAAATCAATAATTTCTTTATAAACATGTCAGAATATAGATATTCAAAAAACAAAACGCCGTGCGCGGTCCCGGCTTATGAATAGGCCCGCAGCATCCTCTGAGCTTGGAGTATGAGTCTTCCTAACAGAGGACCCCGAGGGAACCCCGGGATATAGAAATAGGACCTAGTATCTCCGGCTTGCGGGGTGTGACCCCTCCTAAACGGGGGCTGACCCCGAGGGTCCCGGGATATATAAATAGGACCCATTCCGTGGTTGTGCGGGATTAATAAATACACAACCCATCTTTCGGATGGGATGTAAACTCAGGTCCACGTGTTGGAAGAAATGCCACGCTTCCTGCACGTTAAAGAACCCTTGTAGCAAGCTCTTTTTTGGGTGGTCCGTAGGTGATCGGCTACAAGGCTAAATTCCCCGCCTTTTACGATTTCACCCTACTTTTCCAGTGGCAGTCAGAATTTCCCGTCCAATGGCCCTTTCCATACCCCAAAATGATTATTTATTAACAAACTTGTTCTCGTCTTGATATAGCTGAAATATTGCTGAGTAGACGTTAAACAATATTCAATCAATCAATCAATCAAAAAACAAAAATTCATATTTTGTAAGGGACACTTACATCTGCAGCTGATTTTAGTAGTGCAAGTACTTTTATTTTTACATAACCATGCGCATGTGGAAACATCATTTGTAAATAAACAAACTAAAAAACTTCGCCTGCTTTCATACAAAGCATACGATTCAAATTTATTTTAAACTAGCGTTCTATGTAATTAATATTAACATCACTGTCATTAGGACGGTTTGTATTTTGTAAGAGCAAAATGAAGGATTTTGAGACACGCCTCTACATTTTTAACTTCGCTTATGCTAAATAAAGTATTCAACCTCGTAAAATTTCATGCCGATATAATTTCTTCAAGCTTGTTGATTTTGTTCTGAACTACTATTTCATTATTTTGCACAAGAAAACCTTAATCAGCGTGTTTAAGGTAAGTGATGCAGATATGAAAATAGGACTTCTTACTTGTATTTGAATATGAAAAGGTAGCTTTGTATACCTTTGCATGGCGCAAAGATACCAAAAATTTCTTCTTTTTTCTAAGGAGAACAGACTATCTGGGGTTCGTATAGAAGGCTAAATTTCATGATTACCCATTTTTCCTCTTTATCCGGTAGTATTCAAAACCGTTACCCAGAGTGTCCCTTCCATCACCGAAAGATTGCCAGGAGGCATGATAGCATTAGTGACAATATGGTTTGAAGGTGAAATGTAGTGACTGCAAACATTTATTTTATTTTTTATATATAAATCTGTAAATCACAACACTACAAAATATTGTTCGAAAACTAATTGAGCATTTCAGTAACATTACCTCCAACATCTTAACAAATGTTATACCGTGTATAATTCTTTATATCTGAAGGTTTCTTCACATAGGTTTCTATATCACTGAAAACTCGTATCAAGGAATTCGATGAAAAAATGACAACAACATACTCGTACCACAACTTTACCAGCTATAATAATTCTATCTCTGCCTATGTCCAACGGTATATTTTGTTTATGAACAACTCAAGTCTACTTCTTTCACTGAATTTCAATATACATTCACTACTTGCAAAATTGCAGAGGTGCAATTATTTTCAGAATCGTAGTATGAAAAAAGAAGGTAAAAGTTGCTTTCATTTGACAAACGCCACACGAAGATATCCTACAAAGAAATAATTCTTACTAAAATTACAAAAGAAAATATAACATTTTACACTATTGAACAAATAACCAATACGTTGTGAAAGTTCAAAGTTTAAAGCTTTATACCAACACATGATTTCCAAACAATAAGCCTTAGTTTATTCATCCAGGTCAAACCATCAGAAAGGAAAACGGTTCGAAGTACTGGGGAGGAGGTGTCATTTAGACACATCAAAATAAACGACAACACAAGTAAAATTGATGTAATATTACGGAGAGAACCAATTAAGATTTTCTAAAAATCAGTGTGTAAACTACTCAATTTCTTAGTATCTTATACCTTTAACCAAAGGAAGGAACCAGTACCATCATTGACAAATAAATAATCAGCAGCAGCAAAAGAGGTGAAAATATTTATTGTTAAAATGTACATGTACATCCATGCACGATAATAACTTAAACTGAGTTATTATTTCTGCGAAACAATGCCTTCAGTGAGATGGTATCCATCTCTTGGGGCCCGATCAGAGATTGTAACCTAGAGGTCAAAGGTCACCAATTATTGGTATGCGACATGTTGCTTTGAGGTGATACATGCCAAATATCAAAGAGAGAAAAGTTATAGTCCAGACACGACTTTGTGATTGAAAAAGTATGAATGAACAAAATTTTGCTTTTCGAGCAATTGCATTAGGATGAATATATTTGTATTGTATTTTAGGATTTGTGGATGGTACATCTTGATTTTGCGGTCGCAAATATAACTTTACCTATACCGACACGCTAGGTTAACTAAATTTGCGACAGTAAAATATACAATTTACATCCGTAAAGCTTATAACACATTACAGTTATCTCCTATATTTATACTTTTAAATATGAGTGAAATCATGTACATGTGTAATCTTCCAGATCAAATTTAACTCTCAGCGATAAGTTTTTCTGTGCTGCAACACCATCTGTTCCAGAGCCCGGCATTTTCCTTTTCTTTGCCAATGAAAGCTTTCTTCTAGCAAAACTACTGGTATTACTCTGCTTGTTTCTGCTGGTCCCAATACGTGTTGACTCTGTAGTTGTGTCCAAAATCAGTTCTTGTTCTTTTGGCAAGTCTTGTCGTAATTCACTAGCCAATGATATAAAATTTTCTACATTGTCCCTCGCATAGCATCTTTCTTACACTATTTCAAGCAAGTTGCAGATTTTTGAACGTTCCCTCTTCTACTGCTGCCTAGCCAAGCTTTCTAGTCTTGATCACAGTGGAGTTAATCCACTGACTCCACAATATAGATTCTGCAGTATTATCTGTGATGTAGCACAATTTATACTGTTTAAACCTGTCAGGACTGAATAATTACATAACAGCAACAGGAAACTTTTACATATACCATTTAAGAACAAAGGTATTGGCGCTATTTATCTAAGCAATATACTTAATCACAAACAAGTAATATCGAAAATACCTGTCTACTTCAATAATCAATCAGTCCGTATTATTTCCTACAGCTACTCCAACACTATCGCAAAGCATATCTTTAATTACAGAAAAGCATTGCAGGACCTAGATGTTGAAGTTTAGTCTAATAATCCTCTGACGTGTGATTGTTCCAGTTCACCTTTTATATACCAACCCCCTTGCCACGTTATTACAGGTAATCTGGATATCATTGACCACGATGGTCTCAGGAAAATTATTTCAAAAGGCCCGAAGTTCAGGGAACCTCAATGTATCAACTGGAATCATAATTTTAAGATCATTATGGACGCAGTTGAAGAATATGCCAGATCCTGGATCAAGCGTGAATCTGAAGTTGATGACATCAACACATTGTCAGGGTGGGTAAAAGCTATCCGGTCTTTAGTGTTACGCAAAATACATAAAGTGAAAAACTGTGTACAGAATACACCCAAATCTATCTTCAAAGACGGTGACGCTGTATCTTGTCTTTCGTCCCTTCACGAAAAGTATGGTGTCGTTCCTGCAGACAAAGCACTATTATAATGCAAGAACTTGGCGTAGATAATAGCTCAGGCAACCCCACATACAAAAATATTACTACACATAAAGATGAAATCCTGGCGAATCATAAATCGTTTATGGAATCATTAAACATTTCTTCCAATGACAAATCCAATGATTTGCCTAGTTTGTACTGGACACCCAAACTTCATAAGTGGCCGTTCAAACAACGGTACATTGCCGACTCTTCCAATTGTTCTACTAAAGAACTGTCCATTATCCTAACTAAGATTTTGACTGCTGTGAAAGAAGGCCAGCAAAAATACTGTGACACTGTTTATTAACGTAGTAGCATCAATCATATGTGGATACTCAAAAATTCTAAAGATCTAACCCGGCCACTTTCTAAGATCCACTCGTTGAAAACATTCGATTTTTCTACACTCTTTACCACTATTCCCCATTCAAAATTGAAAAGTCGTTTGATTGATCTTATCAAGAACGCATTTACTTACAAGAAAGGACAGAGCTTTAAATATGTAGCCCTAGCATATACATCTACAT
Source organism: Modiolus philippinarum (assembly GCA_002080025.1). NCBI lineage: Eukaryota > Metazoa > Mollusca > Bivalvia > Mytilida > Modiolidae > Modiolus > Modiolus philippinarum. Next base: position 79,618 of record MJUU01054981.1, on the reverse strand, counting down.
ATTTTACTAACTACTAGTAAGTACCAAAGGGTAACACACGATACTACACTGAAGAACAGGTGATCAGCATGCTGGAATTTCTCATTGACAACATATTTGTCCAGTTCGGGGGCAAGATATTCCAACAGACAGTCGGCATTCCAATGGGAACGAATTGTGCCCCTGTCTTAGCCGATCTGTTTTTGTTCACTTACGAAACAGAATTTTTGCAAAATTTGGTCAAAATAGAATTAAAGAGGCTAGATCCTTTAATTACTCATACAGATATATTGATGATGCCTTCTCGCTTAATAATAGTAACTTTGCCGACTATATTCCATTAATATAATCCCCCAGAACTTGAAATAAAGGAGACTACAGACACTGACCATTCCGTTTTGTTTATAGATTTACTTTTGGAGTTTGACGACAGTGGCAACCTCAGCACACGAATTTATGACAAAATAGACGATTTCAATTTTCAATTTTGATATTGTAAACTTTACACACCTCGACAGTAATATTCCGTCTTCCCCATCGTATGGAGTATATATTTCTCAATTAATCCGTTACGCTAGAGCATGTAGTCACTATCAAGATTTCTTGAAACGACACAGATGTTTAAAACGTAAACTTTTTAATCAAGGCTTCGAGAAATGCAGATTAATAGTTTTTCTGAAGAAATTTATCGGACGATATCCAGATTTGATTGATGAATATTCAATTCCTATTTCCAATTTTATTGCAGACGGTTTTGTTTGATTTGTGCACCGAGCGACAAAAACATTTTACCTGTATGAGACAAGCCTTGTACATCGAACGACAAAAACATTTACCTATTTGAGAAAGTTCTAGGTTTTGACAGGAGACTCGTTATGTTAAATTCCGGGATTTCCTTCACATAATATAGAAATGAATTTTCCCAGGTGCGGGAATGTCCACTTTCGGCTAATTCTAACTGATGGAACGATTGCTTAAGATCGAGTCTTGAAACTATTGCGGACCCGTTCATTTGATGCAAAACATCTTCAATATTAGGAATNGGTGCGACAACTAGACCTGAGACCCAAGGAGTAGAGCCATTTACTTTTTCGATAACGTCGGATTTCTCGAGCTCTAAAAGTTTGGTTTCGACTGTTTTCTCATTTTGAAAGGAATTTTACGCACCGGCTGCGCAACGGGTTTTACGGTTCATCAATATGCAGAGTTAATTGAAAGTCTTTCATTTTGCCTAACCCTTCAAACCTATCCTTGATGAACTAATAATTGTGTCTGTGTTTTCATTTTCGACGGTGTTTACACTATTTGATAAACAAATGTGTAGTAATCCTAATTCGATTGCGGTTTTATGGCCAATTAACGGTCTGCCTTCACCCTTAATAATATGAAAATCTATTTCATACTCTTTATCTTGTACGGTCACGCACAATTTTTTCTTGCCAAACATTTGTAAAGGAGATTTACTACCATACGGAAAAATATTAATTGCGCATTTCTCAATTCGTGTTTAAGAAGTTGTCAATGCTTCAAAAGTTTTTNAAAATATTTATCACTTTACCTTCAATAACAAGCGGAATAACGGCACTATCTTTTCCTTCCAATGTGAAAATTTCTAATTCATCTTCTTCAATCGCAAGCACATTTTTCGGTGACTTAAGATTTGCACATTTTAGCGAAATGCCCTTTATTTCCACATTTGCGGCACACTATATCCCTTGAAATTCTAAAATCTTTCCCATAATGTCCAGTACGTCCACATCTATAACACTGAGCGGTCGATTGTGAGAATCTTACTTTGTCGTTCCTTCCTTTAAACGAACTTGGGGGTCCTCGAGGTTTGAACTGCTTCGGCCTTTGACGAAGTTTGTCGATTTCTATATCTTCTTTCTTCTGTTCTGAATTTTGAGCGTTTTCCATTTTCTCGGAATGTGTCACTGCTAATTCATAAGTTCTTCCGAGTCTTTACACTTTTTCCAATGTTAAATCTTGGGCGGCAAGTAATTTTCTTAATTCCATAGATTTACAACCATCTACGATTTGGTCTCTGATCATATCATCTCGTTGATCAGCTCTAAAGTCACAAGTGATTGCAAGTTTTGAAATTCTAACTATAAAATCGTCAATTGTTTCAGGACTTTCTTGCTTTGATTTTCGAAACATGTGTCTCTCAAACTGAATGTGTTTCTTTGGTTCGAAATAGTGGTTTAGCGCATCTGCGGCTTGATCATATTTTGTACCAGGATCAGTTAAAGTTTCAAATATGTCTTGCACTTCGTGTCCAGATATGTGTAATAACATTGCCCTTTTTTTTTGTTCGTCCTTGGACACTCCGGTTGCTTTTAAATAATACTCAAACGTTTTAAATATTGTTCCCAAGATTTGGCTAAGTTTGTTTCACCAATAACTTTAAATGGTCCGGGTGCGTGTAAATCCAAATGTGTAGCCATTGTTTCTGTGAATTCGGAATTAAATCCTTTCACTAAAATATTGGGATTCAATCAATCGGAATTTAATCCTTAATGCACTTAAAAGTTAATCCCATCATATCGTCGCCACTGAAATATCGTTGTTTTGGGCCATAATACTTAGCTAATATTCCTGGAAACAAGACTCAACTCATGGTTACTACATCTAATTACTAAACACTAATAATGATTACAGGCTTAAACATAGACTGGCGTGTAGCATGCAGACAAACTCCGCCTACTTTCACACGATTGGCATTATCTTAATACATTACACAGATCACCAACACGATAAAATAAATACATTAAAACCATATGTTGTATTTCAGATAAGTAAAAAAAATTGAATTGAAACGTTCCGGTTAATTTTGTACATGGTCGCAACAGAGAATTTTCGGTATTTGGTCGTATTTCATTCGATCCGTTCTAGCCTGTTACGCAACTTAATCATGTTTTTTCAACTGTTCCGTTATTCACCTTGAAATATTCTATGATCTTGCTGATTATAACATGTATGAATTGGCTAGAGTCACTACAAATTAAAAGGCACTATTTTTAGTACTATTTTCGAAGTCTGTCAAACATTGGCGTATTGAAATAGTGTAGTGCCCCCTGACAATATTATGGCTTTGACATTTAACACAATCTGGGCACACAGAAGCTATAGTTAGTCGTCATATAAGCGGGAGGTTGATGCATCATTAAACCTGGATAAACCCACCATTTTATTTAAAAAATGCCGGTTCCAAGTCGGGAATATGACGGCTTGCCTAAAATTGTTCTGTGTCGGATTGTGTTTCCCTGATTCAGTCAAATGTTATACGGATTTTCCTTACTAGTCTCCCGGCACCTGAATCGGTTTTCAGGGGCTTCGGCTACAGAGCTGCCGGGCGCGTCCCCAGGTGGTGGATAGGGGAATGCCCTGTCTATGCGGGGTAGTCAGGTCATAATACGGAAAGCCTGACCGCGAACCATTGTAGCCAAACTGTGTCGAGAAACGCCACGCTCCATGCAGTATAAAGACCCCTTCTATATTTCTCTAAAGAGAGCAGACGCACTGGGTGTCGTATGGAAGGCTAAATTTCCTGCCCCTACCCATTTCTCCAATTTTCCAGTGGCAGTCAAAAGTCGTTGCCCAGGTTGTCCCTGCCACCTTTATTTCTTTCTTCTGAAACTTTCAATTTTTTGAATTGATTAACTTGTTCTCGTCCTGATATAGCTGAAATATTGCTCATTGGACGTTAAACTCTTATTAATCAATCAATCAATCCTTACTAGTCTCTTCCTTTGATCGATTCGGACTTTTGTTGTCACTTTTATTATGTTAACATATATGTTACTGTCATTTACTTTAATTAAATCTTATGAAAATATCAGAAAGTCGACAAATTTTTACAAAGGCATGGTGGCATTCGATTATAGGAAAGCACTGTTTATCCATTCGTCCAAATTCTGTTGAGATGGTAAACGTAGGTTTTTGTTTGTTTACTTTTACTCTTAATTGTCTCCTGGGGAACTGTAAATATACGTAAATCGTAAAAATTGAAGACCAACACCTTTCTTCCTTGACGGACGATATTTTAGCATTTCTCTTTACTGCACCCCCCTTTTTCCATTTGGGTTACATCACTTCTGTCTGGTTAATATTCTCTTTTCATGCTTATTTCACGAGGATAATGGTTTCCGAGTTTTTCAACTGCAGTATTCAAGGCAAATGTTCAAATCCTAGGAGATAGGACATGTGTTGAGGTGCCTTGGAAGAAAATGTACCCCCATTTCCTTTATTTGTGTCAAACTGTTATAAAAAAAAATCTGAAAATACATTGCCTGCCATGCAAGTATAGTGGCCTGTCAAGACTGTCCCATCTTTGGATATAGCAACCCATGGCCGGTGCGGCTCCTCTGTAACCCTCTGGCTTATGTTCATTGTATATTGTCTCTTCTCTGTACAATCTTTAAAGTATTCATGTGCTTCATGGTTTACAGTTCTTCATCTTCTCACTGATGAATAACTGTGGAAAGTCTATTAAATAGGTATAAATATCATAGTACTCAATGGAAGGCCACGTCCGTGGGACAATTTTTACGACTCCTCATGAATCTCCAGAAAATATGGACAACAATCTAAATCAGCTGCATTTAACTTGCATTATAAAGATCTTGATGGGAGCTATCTAACGAACTGTAATAATCGTAGCTCATTGTGTAATTTCAACGTAATGCGTTGCCTTGTCAGGTTCGCTGTATATAGAGCTAGCACTATCAAGGTGTTGTTTTCAACTAAGCAATATGGCGGACGCTCGTTGCTTCTTCCAATGACGTCACAATAACCCTCCTATAAATATCAACGTTTCCAATAGATTCAAAATTATCCACATCAGAGCATTGTTCAAGATAAATCAGTGATGTTATAGAAAATATACTCCAACACCAAAAAATATCAAAATCTTATGGAAGATGAGATCAACTTAATATTGCGCTCTTTGTGATGGGAAAAATTATTATGTCATATGAGTTGTCAAGACCATAGATCCAAGGAATAGGTTGCCACAAGAATGTCTGCTTTAATTATGTCTCTTGATGATTAATATACATTGTTCCACAACAAAGGTGAGGTGGTACTTCAAAAATTTAGGACTTTTTACAATTGTAACTGAAATTTATAAAACATTTTCGAGATTCAACTTTTTAATTATTTACTGATCACTATATATATTACAAAGTACCTCAATTACTGTTAGTTTTGTTTCTGCATATCCGTATTTCGACAATTGATATCTCATCAGTCCTATATATGTTTTTATACAACAGTTCAAACCAATAATAGAAAACGTTGTGTTATTTTCTTAATCAGATTTAATTATATGTAAATGCAACTTTTAAATTTTTTTATGTTGGTGGGGATACATATGTTTAAAAAAGACTGAACTTTTTTAAACATTGAAGCTGGTGTTTTGTTTGAGATTTCCCTATCGTTGCCTATGTACAACCACTGAAAGTATTTAGAATTTTGCTGTGGTACTATCGTCGTTGGAGTCGTCGTCTGTAGCCGATTTTGTTTTTGGTCCACTTTTTAAGTAACACTTTATCAATATTTATTAATTTCAACACATGTTTCTTGGCACAACATGAAGGCGGAGAATGATTTTGAAAAACAATTTACCACCGATCCTCGACCCGGGTGCATAAAAAGTAAACTTTTATGTCTACTCTTTGACAGAAATTTATAATTAGTAAGGATACATGTAGTTCTAAATTTTGCCTTGTGTACTAGCTTTTTTTTTGGTTTTCTTAGTGAAGTACTACTGCAAAAACCTTCTTTCAAGATATTTTCATTTTTTAACAAATATATGCTATGCTTTCCTTATATATTTTCTGTATGAGTAACATGTGCGCATTAAAGTGTCAATACATCGGCAAACGAATACCGAAGCAAGAATTAGGAAATGTGAAATTCTAAAATCATAAATCCAAAATTACGGCAAGTCACAGCAACACGAATTGAGACGTATGACAAAGACAAAATAAATAAACAAAAATGAACAAGAACACAACAAAACTAAAGCACTAGCAGTGTGAATCCCTATAAAAACTGAGGTATCATCAGGTGCTCCGGAAGGGTAAGCATGATCTGCTCCACGCGTGGTACCCGTCACACTGCCAGTGAAAAGTCCGGTTTTGTCACAGTCGGTATTGGCCAGTCCGGTAGCAAACTAATACTGACGTAAGTAACACAACAAATGTATACATCCTCAGCAAAATAATGGCTCTGATCAAAATTACTCCTTTTAAACATGAATTATGAACTTTTCATCATGATCATTTAATTGTAAAATCTTAAATCCTCAAGTATTCTAGCAAAAGCAAATTTCTATCACTTTTAGCCAGTATTTTCTTAAATAATATTGGTTTCGTTGTGCCTCTCATTTTTCACGTTTAGTCTAAACGCTATCGGAGGGAAGTACTTCTACCCCTTTCGTTCATTTTGTTACATTGCATCTTGAGAAGATTTTACTTAGTTTTAATTTTATGTGATCTGAAATCCAATCTAATGTGAATATCAACGTTCTAAAAAATAAATGCCTTAAGGCATTAGATATTTTAAAAGTTGTGTCGAGTACAGACTGGGGTGCGGATAGCACTGTTTTATTAATTTTATATCGATTTCGATGAAAACTAGATTATGTATGTTTTATTTACGGTTCCGCCCGTAAATCCTACATTTAAGTATTAGATACCGTTCGCCAACAAGGTTTGTTTGCGTCATTTATTAGGATTGATTGATTAGTTAGAGTTTAACGTCCAATGATCAATATTTCAGCTATATCAGGACAAGAACAAGTTTTGCGTCAATCATAAGAATTGATTGATTAGTTAGAGTTTAACGTCCACTGAGCCATATTTCAGCTTTATCAGGACAAGAACAATTTAATCAATCCGAAAAATTGTAAGTTAAAGAAGAAAGTAACGAAGGTTGAAGGGTCAACCGGGCAACGACTTTGATTGCCACAGGAAAAAAAAGGCGAAATGGGTAGGGGCAAAAAATTTAGCATTTTATAGACACCTAGTGCGTCTGCTGTCTGCAAAGAAATATAGAAGGGGTCTTTATACTGCATGGAGCGTGGCGTCTCTCCACAAAGTTTGGCTACAAGGGTTCGCAGTCAGGCTTTCCGTATTATGACCTGACATCCCCGCATAGGCAAGGCATTCCCCAATCCACCAACTGGGGACGCGCCCGGCAGCTCTGTAGCCGAAACCCCTGAAAACCGATTCAGGTGCCAGGTCATTCATTAGGTGCGTTCAGAACTTCTCCTGTGGTGAGTCTCTATGTTGCAGCTAATGAACTATCCTTGGAAGACCGACGTGTTAAACTTGGTTTACAATATGTAACAAAGCTAAAATCTTATACTTCCAATCCTGCTGACATTTGTGTATTCAAACCTCTTCAGCAAGCCGACAATGAAAAATGTCCAAACGTTACAAAACCTTTTGGTCTTCGGATCAAACCACAACTCGAAACTGCCAATATAAATTTGGACGTAATAGCCCGAAAGAAACTCCCAAAAACCCTCCTTGGCTGAACCCAAAATTTCAATTATGCAAATCTTAAAAAGTTTGATACCATTCTTCTGGTAATCCGACAGGACTTTGCAAGAATAAAATCTGAACATCCTGAATACTTGCAATACGGTAATTATACCCCCCCCCCGCAAACAAAGTTTCACAAAAGAAATCGCCCTGTCTGTCTGTCCGTCCGTCTGTCCACACTTCTCGTAAGCGCAACCCCTCTGAAACCACTTGAAGGATTTTGATGAAACTTTACACAAAGGAAGGACACTGTATGGAGATGTGCATGAAGGAATATAATTATTGTCTGAAGCCAGGAAGGGGAGATAATCCGACTTGACTTTTCGTTGATTCCCCATGTATGGAATACCTCGTAAGCGCAACTCCTCTTAAACCACTTGAAGGAATTTAATGAAACTTTGCACAAAGGAAGGACACTATATGGAGATGTGCATGAAGGAATATAATTTATGTCTGAAACAAGGAAGGGGAGATAATCCGACTGACTTTTCGTTGATTTCCTCATGTATGGGTTACCTCGTAAGCGCAACTCCTCTTAAACCACTTGAAGGAATTTAATGAAACGTTACACAAAGTAAGAACACTATATGGAGATGGGCATGAAGGAATATAATTATTGTTAAAAACCAGGTAGGGGAGATAATTGGACTTTGACTTTTCATTGATTCCCATGTATGGGTTACCTCGTAAGCGCAACTCCTCTTAAACCACTTGAAGGAATTTAATGAGACTTTACACAAAGGAAGGACACTATATGGAGATGTGCATGAAGGAATATGATTATTGTCTTAAACCAGGAAGGGGAGATAATCTGACTTTGACTTTACGTTGATGCCCCATGTATGGGTTACCGTGTAAGCACAACTCCTCTTAAACCACTTGAAGGATTTTAATGAAACTTTACACAAAGGAATGACACTATTTGGAGACGGGCATGAAGTAATATAATTATTGTTAAAAACCAGGTAGGGGAGATAATTGGACTTTGACTTATCATTGATTCCCATGTATGGGTTATCTCGTAAGCGCAACTCCTCTTAAACCACTTGAAGGAATTTAATGAAACTTTACACATAGGAAGGACACTATATGGAGATGTGCATGAAGGAATATAATTATTGTCTTAAACCAGGAAGGGGAGATAATCTGACTTTTCGTTGATTCCCCATGTATGGGTTACCGTGTAAGCACAACTCCTCTTAAACCACTTGAAGGAATTTAATGAAACGTTACACAAAGTAAGAACACTATATTGAGATGTGCATGAAGGAATATAATTATTGTCCGAAACCAGGAAGGGGAGATAATTCCACTTTGACTTTTTGTTGATTCCCTATATATGGGTTACCTCGTAAGCGCAACTCCTCTTAAACCACTTGAAGGATTTTGATGAAACTTTAGACAAAGGAAGAACACTATATGTAGATGTGTAAAATGTCAAATAGGCTGAAAAAGGGGGAATTTTATATTTGTCTGATTTAGACAGAGTGTTTTCATTGGAACCCTTGTTGTAGCTGTTTCCTGTTATCTTGTCTACATTAATTTACACAGATGGCTCAAAGGATGGAGGCAGAGTTGCTTCTGTAGCTGTTTTTGGAGATCATAAAGCAACTCTCCGACTACCATCCTCTAGTTCTATATTTTACTGCTGAAGTTAACGCTATTTACTCAGCACTTAAATTTGTCTAAGTGAACTCCACTGAAACAGAGTGACATCAGGTCCTCCGGTAGGATAGGCATGTCCTGCTCTGTTAACAGCACTCGTCACACTGAGGAAAATTTGTTTCTGAAAGATCTGTTAGATAGCTGATTGGTTATTGTCATTTTCTAACACGCAGACAAAACCAATTAGAAACCAAGGTACGTGTTACTTCTTTAACCCTCAAACAGTACAAGGTTAAAATTTGAAAAAGACTTGCGAGTTCCTATCGTTGTCTACGTTTGTCTTTTGTCTTATACGTGTTTTTTTGTCTATCATGTCCTGAATCATCTGAGAGAGGAGTTGATGTTCTTTTGTTTAATACAATAGTCATTTGAATTTTGGTTTTGTATTGGGTAACTTTGGAAATAGCGTTCTATTCATTTATTACCAATTTTTGACCAATTTTCACTGTGAAATTTCATCGTCCTGCCAGTTGGCTTGTTGGAATTTTGAACATCTTCAGATTTAGCTTTTATAGGATGTTGAGGGTCTCTAGATTAAGAATCGACAACTCTAAATAGTTTGGCATGCCTCCATCTAAGTTGTTTACATTTACATTTGAGAATTTGATGTAAGCATAAATGTATCCAGGTTTGAATTCTTAGCGACATCCTTTGCGTTTACTCTTGTTTCCAGGTCTTTTAGCGAATGGAAGCCTGTTTGGAAAGGGACGGTTAATGTTTCGTCCTCCTAGTTGCTCTGGTTTTGTTGAGGATTTGTGGATTTATGATTGCCCTTATTCCGTAGTTTGAAGTCATTATTGTATTTCTCCATAGAAAACGACCTCGATCTGGTTGCTCCGAAAGCTTCTTCCATTTTCGATGCCTCTTTTTATTACTTCGCGCTGAAGTCCAACAAGTCCGACTTGAATTCATGACCAAAAAGTAAATCATCACTTTTGGTGAGAACTTCATTCCCCGTGGTAGAGATGTATGCTCTTTATTTTTCTTAGATATGGTGTACTTGTACATGAGATAATATCTCATGTGTACACTTTGTTCAATTACTATTATCTAAATTTATGTAAATTCTTAAACCTAAGGATTAACTCCCTCCATCGTAGTTTAGTCGCTATAGCTATATTTGATACTACTGATTATTCGGATTTAGTTTGGTTTCATGCATTTTAAACATTTTTTTAAATTATGGATTTCCTTTGATTGGGTTCTAGTGCTGCTGATGAGGAATTAATTTCCGAAATGGCCATACAGCTCATTAAAATTATTGCAGTTGGAGTTAACATATGTGTTATGGTCTCATGTTCATTTACTCCATATCCTTTCGTAAAATATTCATGTTTTTCACCTAAAAGATTTTTGGCTTTAAAACTGTCTCCTGATATGGAAGCTTTTTTTTAATAATTGATGGATACATTTGTTTGCCCTTATCAACAGATAATTTGTTCCACAAAATCAAAACGTTGCCGGATGCCAATATTGTCAATTTGAGCATGCGCAGTAGTGGAATCCTCGGGGACTTCTAAAAACTATTTAATAACGTATCCAGGATAGGCCAAAGGTGCCCTAAGAGCCAATGGGCCTGAAAAGACGGTGCTGAATAGAAGTTACTGCTTGTTCCACATTTTTATCCAAGGATCTTCTTTGTTCCTCTAAAATTGATGTTAACAGAGGGTCCATCTATTTTACAGAAAATATTCTTTCGTCAGGCACAGGATACGTTTTTCAAATAAGTTACTCAATCAAGAGTTGGGAGGCGAAGTTTCTGGTAATTTATTATTTTTACTTCAAACTACGGAATAAGAGGAAAAGATTATAATTGTCTGACAAAAATCCAACAATTCCGGCCCCACCTTTTGTTATTATGCTGTTTGAACCTGACACTGAAAATGCAGATTTGTAATCTCTGTCAAAAATGTTCTGCTTGAAATTGTTCCACTTACAACAAATATATTGTCCGTGAGGTGAAAATCATCACTTTTTGTGTAGAGATATTTTTGAATCCCTTTTGTAGTTACTATCAGATTCGTATCGTCTCTTTTTCGATCGTTTTTTTTTCTCTTGTGTTTACGTTTGCTTCTTTTCACTGGCAAGTTTGTGAGATCTGTCGGAATCCCGATCCGACTTACTATCAAGGGTTCCAGTTTTATGATTTTAACTAAACCTCCGTCCTGATTCATCAGGATTCTAGGGACTTTTCTTTGTTCCAAAGTCGGCGCCATTTTTCTTTCTCATTATTACCTCGTGGTCTGAAATATCATTACATTATTAGATCCTTATCTGATATTATCATCAGCTTCACTTCCCGAATGATCCATGTACATAAATCCTGAAACTCGTTCCTTCCGAAATTAGAAATTTGAACGTGAACAAAGTGAACACCTATAAATTTTCTGTGAATCGAGAGATGCATACTGATTGCTAGCCAGTAAGAGACTGAGGCTAGCGTCCAGTGAACATCGATTCATTAGTATGTTTCCGTGCCTTTTTTAGTTGAATACCCTTTAATTTGAACTAGTGCAATTTTTTAATTTGGATTATAATTGATCATTGAGGATTCTGGTGGCACTGATAACGTGGTCAGTTGCAGTGATTCTAATGTGAAATTGTCTGACCACTAGGATCAGCAATCTAACAAAAACCTCAGGTTACATTTTTCCCTGAAATTAGTCTAGAATACATCGGCAAACGAATACCGAAGCAAGAAAAGGAAAGGGGAAATTCTAAAATCATAAATCCAACATCACCTCAATTCACAGTAACACGAATCGAGACAGTATGACAAAGACAAAACAAATAAACAAAAATGAACAAGAACGCCACAAAACTAAAGCACTAGCAGTGTGTATCCCTATAAAAATTTAGGTATCATCAGGTGCTCCGGAAGGTTAAGCATGATCTGCTCCACGCGTGGCACCCGTCACACTGCCAGTGAAAAGTACGGTTTTTGTCACAGTCGGTGTTAGTCAGTCCGGTAACAAACTCTGGATATACCCAAAAATATCTAGAACTAAGGTCAATGTCACAGTCTCATTCTCTCCTGTACTAAAGAAAGCTCTCAGGTAGTGTTGACCCGATGTCGTATCGGACATACTAGAACAACACATAGTTTTATCCTCAACAGTGATGATCGACCGGAATGTATTCCATGTAATTGTCCTGATACAATTGAATGTGTAGATGTTGCCGATATCAGGCGTGATTTTTGTTCAGTGATTGTCTCGCTGGCGACAAAATCGTTCAAGTTTTAAAAACAATCAATTTATTTAGTAAGATTTAAATGGGTTTAATTTATAGTTGTAATATTGTAACAGTTAAACTGTCATTTCTCCTATAATGTTTTTTTTTATATTTTACATTCTTGTTTTACTTGTATAAAGCTTTAATGGTTTCATATTGATATTTTGTATATTTATCATAATTCAAATTACTTAACAGTTCTCGCCACAATATATCCTAATCAATCAATCCTAATTATCAATTACCTATCCCTAACGTGTGACTTAAATAGCTAAAGTTAAAGTTTAAATTTGCTTCCGGCTAAGGTCAAGGCCAAAGCATCCTCATACTCTGTACAAAAGAAAGTCCCAGTAGCAAACAGCTATCCTAACAGTGTGACTTAAATATCCCACTGGCAGGTTAAAGTTAATCTTAATTTTAATTGGCTTAGGGCTAAGGTCAAGGTCATAGCATCATCCTATTCTGTACCAAAGAAAGCTCTCATCATAAGGAAGTCGCCAAGTATCAAGAACCTATCCCTAGAAGTGTGTCTGAAATAGCTCAGGTTAAAGTTTTTTCTTTAAATTAACCTCCGCCGTGCGCGGTATGAGTCTTCCTAACAGAGGACCCCGAGGGAACCCTGGGATATAGAAATAAGACCTAGTATCTCCGGCTTGCGGGGTGTGACCCCTCCTAAATGGAGACTGACCCCGAGGGTCCCGGGATATAGAAATAGGACCCATTATTCCTTGGTTGTGCGGGATTAATAAATACACAACCCATCTTTCGGATTGGGATGTAAACTCAGGTTCACGTGTTGGAAGAAATGCCACGCTTCCTGCACGTTAAAGAACCCTTCTAGCAAGCTCTTTTTGGGTTGGTCCGTAGATGATCGGCTACAAGGCTGAATTCCCCGCCCTTGACGATTTCACCCTACTTTTCCAGTGGCAGTCAGAATTTCCCGTCCCATGGCCCTTTCCATACCCCAAAGTGATTATTTATTAAAAAGAACTTGTTCTCGTCTTGATATAGCTGAAATATTGCTGAGTAGACGTTAAACAATATAAAATCAATCAATTTAAATTAACCTTGGGCTAAGGTCAAGGTAATCACATCTTCTTTCTCCGTACCAAAGCTCTAGACATCATTCCATGTATCAGGTAGCTATCCTTAGTTATATAATAAAACTTTAATCCATAGTTTCCAAATGTTTCCGCTTTATTCCAGGCTTCCTCAGCAGAAACAAACATATAAATAGCTGTCTTCAGCAAAAACAAACATACATTTCCACCGAGGAAGCTGGAATAAAGTCGTAACGCTTGGAAACTACCGTTTTAGAGATTTTTGTTTTACTATTCGTAGAGATTTTCCTAGTTACATGTCTTATGTGACTTTCGAAGGGAACTTGAAAATATGACATAAGACTGTGGTCTTTAAATATAGGTTCAATTTACAAAGAAAGCAATATGACGTGATATTAAAATCCAGTCATATAAGACCGGTTGTCTCTGAATAGAGGTGGTCGATAAGGCAGATTTAACTGAATATAGACATAGTGCGCCTCAAATACCTCAGGTTTAAGTTTTTATGCCCCCAGATCGAGGATCGGGGGCATATTGTTTTTTTTCCTGTCTGTCTGTCTGCCCGTGTGTTTGTCTGTGCGTCCAAAACTTTAACATTGGCTATAACTTTTGAACTATATAAGGTAGACTTTTGATACTTGGCAAGTGTATAGGTCTAGACAAAAGGAACATAAATATGCAAAAAGAAATTAGGTCAAAGGTCAAGGTCATAGGGGTCAAAAAGAGGTAAAAATTGGAATCTGGGGGCATATGTAGTGTTTCACAAACACATCTTGTTTCATCTTAAAATTACCATAGAAAAAATGCCAAGGTCATTGTATCTTCGTCCTTATTACCACAGAAAGCTGTCATCATAAAGAAGTCACATACCAAGTGTCAAGCACCTTTCCCTAAAACTATTTTAATAGGTCAGGTTAACTTGAAGTTTTCTTTAAATTAGCCTAGGACCAAGGTCAAGTTCATAGCATCCTCCACCAAAAAATATTCTCATCAAAAGGAAGTGTATCTAAATCTTAATCTAAGCCCTGATTTTTACCATGGGTGTAAGACTGTCCTGGTGAAATTAGAAAAATTTCAACGGAATAAATTTGCAAAGAATAGGTCATATCGTAAACCCTTTGCACAATTCCCCGAAATTATTCACCAGTCCCGTAAGCTGATTATTTTTAAGACATGTAGTATCGTCCAAAGTACTGTCCTTGGTTAATTTTCATTTTCCCTTTTATCAATTTAGTTATTTGCTCTCGAAGCTTTTTTTTTTGTCTTTTCGATTTGATATGATCTGCACTGAAGAGGCAAAAAGCTGTAGGGCTATATATGCAGAATTCGATTGACAGCAACAAAAACTCATTCTGTTAGGACAATTGAAAACTAAATGGATGGATTTCATTCTAAGCTATTCAACAATGGGAGAATGTAGACCTATTATTTGAACAATGCATGGATGCAATTTTAAGCATACGGATATCAAATTTTATTATCATAGAACTTGGTTTCTTAAGTTTAGAAAGTGTCGGTAAAACCTCAGCATTTGATTCTTAAAACTTTGTAAATCACTCCAAAGAAAATTCAAGGTCAATAATGCAGAAGTGTCATTGGGCAATAAACATACAACACATTTAAGGGGTTAACATCAAATTTAGTCTCTATTCCAAATAAAAGTCTTACATTTAAAAAAAAATAAATACAAAAATTAATATGAATAAAATAATTACAAAGACTGTCATGATAACTAAAGCATAGGTTGACCTTTGTCACCTCTTCTTCTCCCGGCACCTGAATAGGTTTTCAGGGGCTTTGGCTACAGAGCTGCCGGGCGCGTCCCCAGGTGGTGGATAGGGGAATGCCATGTCTTTACGGGGTAGTCAGGTCATAATACGGAAAGCCTGACCGCGAACCATTGTAGCCAAACTGTGTCGAGAAACGCCACGCTCCATGCAGTATAAAGACCCCTTCTATATTTCTCAAAGAGAGCAGACGCACTGGGTGTCGTATAGAAGGCTAAATTTCCTGCCCCTACCCATTTCTCCCCTTTTCCAGTGGCAATCAAAAGTCGTTGCCCCTGTTGTCCCTTCCACCTTTATTTTTTCTTCTTTTACTTACAATTTGTTTTGAATTGATTAACTTGTTCTCGTCCTGATATAGCTGAAATATTGCTCATTGGACGTTAAACTCTAACTAATCAATCAATCACCTCTTCTTCTGATTTGCAGATCATAAGTCATTTTCTGATATGAATAATCTTACAAGAAGACTTGAATGACATTTGTTCCTATTATCTTCTGTTCCTATTACATAATCTATTGCAACTGAAACGTCATCTCCTATACTTTCAACAAATATTTTGTTTGCCCTCCACATAAATGTCGCCAGATGACAATGGCTTCCTGTTATGTACTTTATGTACAGATTTGAATTAAAGCCAACAAGCAATAGGACATCAGAGACCCTTTCTGTTCAGATAATCGAATACTATGTACAGATTTGAATAAAAGCCACCAAACACTAGAACAACAAAGACTCTTTCTGCTCAGACAATTAAACACTTTATGCATGGATATGAATTCAAGCCACAAAACACTAGGATAAAGGAGAACCTTTCTGTTCAGAAATTAAAAACTTTTCGTATGGGTATGAATTAAAGACACCAAGCACTAGGACAACGAAGACCCTTTCTGTCGATACTTTAGGGCTTATAGCACACTATTATCATTTTGTCATTGTGTGCTTCAATATTATTAGACTGACCCTCAATCAGTGGTGAACTTTCTGTGCAGATACCGGCATTGCCAAGACATTAACATCAAACCCCCAACTTCTCAGCCTTTATGATTGTAACCAGTATATAGTGCCATTCTTTTAAGGTGAAGGGGAGAAAAAACAGTTAGATGGAGATTTCAATCTCCCTCCAGGGAAATCCATTAAAAGGGGAGAAAGGCTTCTAAAGAGAGGGTTAACAGGAATAAATTAATTCTTGCACAGTGTCAGAGGTAATGCAACATACTTGCTTGTTATAATCTTGTAAATGGGTTCCTCTTTCAATGCCCGCCGTGCGCGGTCCCGGCTGAAGAATAGGCCCGCAGCATCCTCTGAGCTTGGAGTATGAGCAATCCTAACAGAGGACCCCGAGGGAACCCCGGGATATAGAAATAGGACCCAGTATCTCCGGCTTGCGGGGTGTGACCCCTCCTAAACGGAGGCTGACCCCGAGGGTCCCGGGATATAGAAATAGGACCCATTCCGTGGTTGTGCGGGATTAATAAATACACAACCCATCTTTCGGATGGGATGTAAACTCAGGTCCACGTGTTGGGAGAAATGCCACGCTTCCTGCACGTTAAAGAACCCTTGTAGCAAGCTCTTTTGGGGGTGGTCCGTAGGTGATCGGCTACAAGGCTAAATTCCCCGCCCTTGACGATGTCACCTTACTTTTCCAGTGGCAGTCAGAATTTCCCGTCCCATGGCCCTTTCCATACCCCAAAGTGATTATTTATCAACAAACTTGTTCTCGTCTTGATATAGCTGAAATATTGCTGAGTAGACGTTAAACAATATTCAATCAATCAATCAATCTTTCAATGCCTTTTATTTTTCATTCTTGTCCTTCAGCCTGAAGAGTGACCATAGGCAGTTGCCCCCAGTATGCGCCTCATTATGCACATAATAGTATCTCCAACACCATTTCCAGACAAGCATCCGAGACAGTGTACCTGCAATAACACAATGATCAATTAATATACGAATATCAAATAACATGTGCTATTAATTCCGTTCGCATACAAACAAACCTAGTCTTAAAGCAAAAATGCATGTTGGGCAGTCTAGTTAATATACTCCACAACTATCTATTACTCCTTCAATACAGTAAATAAACTAGAAAATTTGTCCAATTTAAAAAGTTTTCTTGATTTTCACTACATGAACAAGCTAAACAATCACGAAACATGTACTGTCTTCTCTGAAAATTATTATAAGGGCTTTTTCAAGAATAATGTATGAGAATGGGGAGATTCAGAAAGCACTTGAATTAAAATTTGATGGGTTTTAAGGTATAGTGGAGACCTTCACTGAAGACGAATTCATTTTCATGCATGGCGTTTCCTTTTAAAAAGTGCCTTCCGACCCTCCTTTATATATATATTTTTTTGAAAAGCCCTTTTTATGAAGAGTAGCATAGTCTTGCCATTTGTTTAGGCAAATCACCATCGTGGGAAAATCTGCCAGCAAGTTCCAACAGCTCATCTTCACTTCTTAACGTGACTGGTATGAAATCATCAAGATCTGCATCCCCATAGTCTTGTCTGTTGAGCTGAGAGTTCTTCTCAGTAAATCCGAGTGTTCACGTAGAGTTGTTTCTATTCTAGAATGATAAACTCAATTTCACCTGGTCATCAGAACCTGTAATTACAATAATAAATAATAAAAAAAACCTTTGATAAAAATTCCCAAGACCAGTTTTTTTTAAATAGTTTTATGAAAGTATTCCAGTCTTCCCAAATGTGGTCTACCATCTTGACCAGCAATATATCCCTGGAATGATATGACGTGTCTTATTTTTTTTTTAACTTGCAATCAAGTAAATTCAATATCTCAGTTAATTCTGAAAGAAAATGCTTCAATTACAGTTCAAATTGTTTACTGTTTTCCTTACACTTGCCAAAATTCTGCAAACCGCACCTGCTTCTTTATGCACAATTGCCGACTTCTGACTCGATAAAAGGTAGAGCAGATCAAATACATTTGTAGTATTTTGGATTTGATTGCACAAACCAATTAAATAGATGTTTAAAACTTGAAGTGTAAAATTAATTTTGTTGAATTTGTTAATTGAATTTGCCAATTAACTATAACTGACTTCTGTCGTTAGTTTTTATATGACCGCAAAACAATTTGAGGTCGTATATTGGTATGATACTGGCGTCGCCGGCCGCGACGGCGTCTTTAGACACTTCCAAGTGATCAATCCTTATGCAATTTTAACACAATGTTCCTGGGCACAAAAGGACGTCGGTAAACAAGTCGGTTCCTGTGGTAAAAACCGTAGGGACCAGGTAGTGTTGACCCGATGTCGTATTGGACATACTAGAACAACACATAGTTTTATCCTCAACAGTGATGATCGACCTGAATGTATTCCATGCAATTGTCCTTATACAATTCAACATGTTTTAATTGAATGTGTAGATGTTGCCGATATCAGGCGTGATTTTTATTCTGCTCATTGTCTTAAAGACCTATTTACAAACGTCGCTGGCGACAAAATCGTTCAATTTTTAAAAGCAATCAATTTATTTAGTAAGATTTAAATGGATCAATTTTAAACAAGTTTCTAATTTCTAATATTGTTATTGTTGAACCAAAAATTACTATTATGTTTTTTAACATTTTACACATCTGTTTTACTTGTATAAAGCTATATGGTTTTATATTAATATTTTATGTATTTATTAAAATTGTTCAATAAACCCAACAGTTCTCGCCACAATATAGCTGAAATATTGCTGAAGTTGGCGTAAAACATCAATCAATCAATCAATCAAAAGGAAGGCTGGGATTGGTTTTGGATATTCTAGGCCCCGCCCGTTTTACAGTAAAGGGCCAAATTTGGTGGTTTCACATATTCGGCTGAAGAATTTTCATTATTCATTGGATTTTGATGGGGTTTCTTTCATTGCAATCCCGAGAAAAGTCAACGGATTTCATACAGCATGTACCGTTCACAAATGGGGCTTTTAGGGGCGAATGTGAAAATTTTATTTTTCTTCATTTTTGTCAGATTTTAATGCAGTTTTTGCAATGTATTCCTGATGCAAAGTTTACTAGCACTGCACCATTAAATTTTCGATAACTTGATTCCTTTCTAAGTTTAGTGGTTCCAAAGGGGACCAAAGTTGAAAATGTGCAGAGTACCTAATTTTTTTATTTTTTATCGGATTTCGATGGATTTTTTTCTTTGGATTCCTCTAATTGTAAGCATTCAGTAGTATGCAAACAGATTTGGCTTAGCTCTCACCATTTCCAAGTTATAAGGGGTCAAGGAGGCCAAAATTGCAATTAAAAAAAAACATCTTTATTTTACATCAGATTCCATTGGGATTTCTATCTTCGAATTTCTCTTCTTGCAAGCGATTAGTGTAAATCGAGAGATTTGGCATAAATCTTCCCATTTCTGATCTAAAATGGGTTCAAGGGGCCTAAATTGCAATTTTTCAGAATATTTAAAATCTTTATTTTTCATCAGATTTCAACGGGATTTTTCCTTACATTGGTCTTGTTTCTTTGGATTTATCTTGATATAAGCTTTTGGTAATATGCAACGCATTTGGCGCAGCAATTACCATTTTCGAGCTATAAAGGGTTAAAGGGGCTGAAATTGCAATTTCCAAAATATGTTCTGCCGTACGCGGTCCCGGCTTATGAATAAACCGGCAGCATCTTCGAGCTTGGAGTATGAGTCTTCCTAACAGAGGACCCGAGGGAACCCCGGGATATAGAAATAGGACCTAGTATCTCCGGCTTCCGGGGTATGACCCTCCTAAACGGGGCTGACCCCGAGGAAACCCCACGATATAGAAATAGGACCCATTCCGTGGTTGTGCGGGATGAATAAATACACAACCCATCTTTCGGATGGGATGTAAACTCAGGTCCACGTGTTGGAAGAAATGCCACGCTTCCTGCACGTTAAAGATCCATTGTAGCAAGCTTTTTTTTTGAGTGATCCGTTGGTGATCAGCTACAAGGCTTAATTCCCCGCCCTTCTCGATTTCACCTTACTTTTCCAGTGGCAGTCAGAATTTCCCGTCCCATGACCCTTTCCATACCCCAAAGTGATTATTTATTAACAAACTTGTTCTCGTCTTGATATAGCTGAAATATTGCTGAGTAGACGTTAAACAATATTCAATCAATCAATCCAAAATATGTTAAATTTAAATTTTTTGGCTTGATTTTAATGGGTTCCTTTCTTTGGATTCCCATTATTGTATATTTAAAGTAGTATGTTGACCAATTTGAAGTACTTTTTACCATTTCAAGTCAACTGCAATATAATAATTAAAATAAAGGGCTACGCCAAGCGCAGCATGATACGACCGCAGCATGTCGACCACTGAAATTTCAACAAAAGTAGTTTACAGTGAATGTGGACACAGTAATTAGATGGACACAAAAAAAGCTTGACACAGTTATTAGCTAGGAACAAAATAGGGAAAAATTCAACCCTTTTGATCACTTACTGATGAAAAAAACGTAAGAGCTATGCAAAATATGTGCTATCAACTAAAACTTTACATCCATAGAAATTCAAAGAAAAAAATTACCATCAAAATCTGATGAAAAATAAAGTTATGACATATTTAGAAAAATTGCAATTTTGGCCCTTTTGAGCCCTTGTTGCTCGGAAACGGTAAGAGCTACACAAAATCCGTTGACGCACTGGTGAGAGCTTAGATCAAGAGGAATCCAAAGAAAAAAATCTTATTGATATACGATGAAATAAATATTTGACATATTTAGAAAAATTGCTTTTTTGGCCCCTTTGACCCCTTGTAGCTCGGAAACGGTAATACCTACACAAAATCCGTTGGAATTTACTGAAAGCTTAGATCAAGAGGAATCCAAAGAAAAAAATCCCATCGAAATCCGATGAAAAATAAAAATTCTACATAATCTGCAAATTCGCAATTTTGGCCCCGTTCGGCCCCTCATAGATGGCAAAGGAAACAAGATATCAAAAATCTAATAGCTGAGCGCCATATTAATTTTTCACAAGGAATCCATTAAAAAAACTGCATCAAAATTTATTTTTCTGGAGATTTGCCCCTCTTGGGCCCCATTTATCTCGTGAGTGGTACATGCTACGTGAAATCCGTTGGCATATTCCAGATTGGAAATTTCCTCAAGAGCCCACTGAAAGAAACCCCAATCAAAATCCGATTAATAATAAAGATTCTACATACAAACATGTGAAAACACCCAATTTAACCCTTTTTGGCCCCTTTTTTAAAATCGGGTGGGGTAGGGCCACAATGACCAAAACTAAGCCAAGCCTTCCTTTTGTACCAAAGAACATTATGTTAAAATTTCATAAGGATTGATCTACTGGAACAAAAGTTATTGACCAAAAACTAAAGTGTCTACAGACGACGACGACGACGACAGCACCATACCAATATACGACCGCAAAAATTTTTACGTTCGTATAAAAATAATACAAACTCATAGATATCTTATATGATGTACTGATTCTACAGTATCGAAAAGTAATTACTACTAATGTACAAGGTCACGAATGGATAAAGCTTGAAAGCTATATTCATATTTAATTTGAGTCTTCTTTGGACATTTTTGTTTGGAAATAAATCTGAAAGTATGAACTTATGTCTCTACAGTGCAGATCAAATCAAAGCAATAGTACCGAACCGTCAATCAAAAGAACGAACAATCCATCATATACCGAAAATGTGTAAAACCTGGTTGAGAACAAATTACAAATAGGGTTTAAATAGGATTCCCAAAATCAAAAGGACAGAACTACGCAACTCCTTAGTTTTAACAAAATTTTCTTCAAATATGATCAGTTAAACCTTAGTTACGTGCTGGCGGCCAGGTTTTTTTTAGATCAAACGAATTGAGGATTCACCAATGTATGATAGTATCATAGGTGCATGTTAACAGAACCATAGCTAACCTGCTATATACTTAGTATAAATTAATTTATTATCATGACTTGATAAATTGTAGTGCTGTATAATTTGTATGAATCTAATATCATATTATGGAAGCCTTTTTTACTTGTTATCAAAGCTTAAGTTGATTTGCTATTTATACTTAGTACTTTTAAAGGACAACTACGTTTACTTGTTTCAGCAACTTAATAAACAGCATACATGAATATACAACATTGAGCAAGCCCAGCATTGCCTAAATCTACTGATTCCTGTTTGCTGGAAAGTTCTCTAATTTCATAACCTACTGTTTCTGAACTGATTTGTTCCAGTTCATTTAAGGCAAAAAGATTTTGTTCTTGCTTTTCCCTTTTGAGGTTCTATTAGTTCGTTTGTACCAGATATTATTTTATCCCTCAAGGTTGTACCTGTATATCAATTTTGCTTGAAGATCTTTCACAATATACTATCCTTTCAACAAAAAATGAAATATTCAATACGTCTTGATCATGTTGATCTTTGTCTAGGTAGTAAGGGGTACGACTTTACCTTTCATCACTTCGAGCAATTGTTTGAGAGCTCACCTGGCCTAAAAGGTCTGTAAAGGAAAATAATATCAATATGGATTCAGTTATATTTTATTGTATATAGTACATGTATGAAAGTGCAGGGTGAGCTTTTGCGATCACTTGGCGTCCATCGTCAGTCCGTCTGTCGTAAACTTTTCATTCAAAGATCTTCTCCTCTGAACCACTGGGCCAATTGCAACCAAACTTTGTCACAATAGTCCTTGGGTGGTCCCCTTTAAAAAATGTATCCGGCAGGTCCGTACCTAATCCAAGATGGCCGCCAGCGGGGAACATAGTTTTAAGGAAAGACATTCAAAGATCTTCTAAGAAACTACTAGTCCAATCATAACCAAACTTAGTCACAATGGTCCTTAGATAGTCCCTTCCAAAAAAGGTATCTGGCAGGTCCGTACCTCATCCAAGATGGCCGCCAGTGGGGAACATAGTTTTCACATTGGACCCTATGGGAAAGACATTCAAAGATCTTCTTCTCAGAAACTACCAGTCCAATTATAAACAAACTTAGTCACAATGGTCCTTAGATGGCCCCTTCCAAAAAGGTATCCGCCAGGTCCGTACCTCATCGAAGATGACCGCCAGCGGGGAATATAGTTTTAAGATTGGACCCTATGGAAAAGACATTCAAAGATCTTCTGAGAAACAATCAGTCCAATTATAACAACCTTAGTCACAATTGTCCTTAGATGGTCCTTCTAAGAAAAGGTATCCGGCATGTCCGTAACTAATCCAAGATGGCCGCCAGCAGGGAACATAGTTTTAACATTGGACCCTATGGGAAAGACATTCAAAGATATTCTTCTCAGAAACTACCAGACCAATTATAACCAAACTTAGTCACAATGGTCTTTGGAAGGTCCCTTCAAAAAAAGGTATCCGGCAGGTCCGTACCTCATCCAAGATGGCCGCCAGCGGGGAACATAGTTTTAACATTGGACCCTATGGG
>MJUU01054981.1:39874-55725 GCA_002080025.1 Modiolus philippinarum | reverse complement strand
TTAATAAATACACAACCCATCTTTCGGATGGGATGTAAACTCAGGTCCACGTGTTGGAAGAAATGCCACGCTTCCTGCACGTTAAAGAACCCTTGTAGCAAGCTCTTTTGGGGTGGTCCGTAGGTGATCGGCTACAAGGCTAAATATCCCGCCCTTGACGATTTCACCCTACTTTTCCAGTGGCAGTCAGAATTTCCCGTCCCATGGCCATTTCCATACCCCAAAGTGATTATTTATCAACAAACTTGTTCTCGTCTTGATATAGCTGAAATATTGCTGATTAGACGTTAAACAATATTCAATCAATCAATCAATCAGAAACTACCAGTCCAATTATAACCAAACTTAGTCACAATGGTCCTTAGATGGTCCCTTCTCAAAAAGGTATCCGGCAGGTCCGTACCTAAACTAAGATGGCCCCCAACGGGGGGGAAAGACATTCAAAGATCTCAGAAACTCCTCGTCCAATTATAACCAAACATAGTCACAATGGTCGTTAGATGGTCCCTTCCAAAAGAGGTATCCGGCAGGTCTGTACCTCATCCAAGATGGCCGCCAGTGGAACATAGTTTTGACATTGGACCCTATGGAAAAGACATTCCAAGATCTTTTTCACAGAAACTTCCAGTCCAATTATAACCAAACTTAGTCACAATGGCCCTTACATGGTCCCTTCCTAAAAAGGTATCTGGCAGGTCCATACCTTATCCAAGATGGCCGCCAGCGGGAACATAGTTTTGACATTGGACCCTATGGAATATACATTTAAAGATCCTCTTCTCAGAAACTAATAGTCCAATCAGAACCAAACTAAGCCACATTGGTCCCACAAAGGTGCTTAGGTAGTCCCATTCAAAAATGTATCTGGCAGGTCTGTACCTCATCCAAGATGGCCACCATCTGGAACATAGTTTTTACATTGGCCTTATTGATTTTAAGGGGAACCTCTGCCCAAATTTTTGATTTGAATTGTGGTCTGAATGTTTCAATTTCAGAAATATGTATTACCTTGACTATTAGGGGAACCCCTGCCCAAATTTTTTTTGAATAGTGTTCTGTTAAGGGTTGTAATGGATGGTTGATGGGTTGCCATGGAAACCAAACAAGAATACTGTAATTTAAGGGAAAAAAAGTATTCTACTAAATTTTATGTTTTGTTTTTCCTATTGGAAATGCCTTTTATCTATGTCAGCCATGGTCCAGGTGAGCGATACAGGCTCTTGAGAGCCTCTTGTTTTATACTCTCCGATTACTACTCTTCGTCACATGGTCCCTTGACATACAGTGTTCTATCGGAAACCGTAGTCTTCGTTGTTTTAACAAACTTTAGCAAAAGGTGTTTGCGATTTGCATTGGCCTGGCGCCTCATCGTTAAAATGAATTTCACTGTTTATGTGTATGCCTTTATCTTTCAAGTATGTGTTTGCTACAATCAAAAAATTTTGTCCGAAAGTACTGTTACTTCAGATCCGGTATCAATTATGGCATTTACCGCTTTACCTCGGATTTTTATTTCAACTCTCAGCATAAGCGCTGAGCTTATATGACGTACTGCCACTGTACCATCTACCTTATCTGTAGTAGCAACTCCAGATGATGGGTTTTTGTTTTTTGAGTTTGCTTTATTTTTTGTCAAAATGGGGGATGGACGGACAGTCCTTTATCAAATGACCTTTATTGCCACATCCAAAACATTCGCGTCATCATTGCGTTTTTGAGTTTGCTTACCCTGTTGCTTGTTAGTTTTATTGTTAGGGTTAGGTTTGTTACTTGGCTTATTATTGTTACCCCGTCGTGAACTGGGTGGAGAATTGCTCTGTTGAGCCGATGTACCCTTGCGTTCAGGTCTTAAGCGGAGTTCATTTGTAAGGGTGTTTATGCTAGCTACTTCGATTTCACCCTACTTTTCCAGTGGCAGTCCCGTCCTATGACCCTTTCCATACCCCAAAATGATAATTCATTAACAAACTTGTTATCGTCTTGATATAGCTGAAATATTGCTCAGTAGACGTTAAACAATATTCAATCAATCAATCAATTATGCAAGTTATACTGAAAGTGAGGAACAGTGCCCGAAAAGTAAAAATAATTGGACAATTTCTGTACCAGACAGAAGACCTTATGCGCATGCTCGTGAAAATGGCAGGATGTGTTTTCTCTGTGGTGTAAATATTGTTTCGAAAATGAACTTTTAGACTATATTCTCTCTTGGAGTGAACGTTCGCAGACGAGGAAAACATAGTGCTATAATATGTATATGATATGAATACTCAAAGTATTGAATATTGATTCTCAAAACATGGATTGTGGATTGGTCTTATGAGAGTGAGTAACACACAACACATAGTGACACACATCAAACGTTATGACCAGTTGATCATATTATGCCCATGTCCTTTGATATGCCTGTCCTGCTAACCTATAAACAATTGTTTCATAATTTTGATAAACTTTGATACATGGATTCACTATATACCAGTAGAACTCCCGATACATATAGAATACGAAGAAGGAGTAACCTTCACCGCCTGACAGAGATGGGGTCAAGAAACAAAACACTATGACGTCCCCAAATCTCCAAAAGTTGGCTAGTGTATTAGATAGTTCAGTGCTGGAGGAGTCACAGTCACAGTCTGCTACAACTTTTGCTTTACAAGAATCAGACTTGGCGAACATAGTACAGCAGTTAAAATCAGTACTTCGAGATGAGTTATCTCATGCAGATTCTAAAATTAGAAAATGCAAAACTGAGGGCAGATATCGATGCACAAGAACAATATAACAGGCGTGCATTAGTTAGGGTCAATGGTATTGTCGAGACTACAGGAGAAGATACAACAAAGATTGTCATAACAATAATGAAATCAGTTGATTCGGAGTTGATGGAGGGTGACGTCATACGGTCCCATAGGGTTGGCAATCCCAACAGGAAACATGTAGGTGGTACTCCCAAACCAAGGCAGATTATAGTTCGCCTAAAGGACACACAAACAAAAAGAAGAATTTTGAAGGCTAGTAAACATTTGAAAGATGGAGATGAATACAAACACGTCAATATCGGTGAGGACCTAACAAAAACTAGAAACCTGTTAGCATACCGGGCACGACAGCTGAAAAAGAAATTATATATCCCAAACCTGGACAGTTGATGGGAAAATATTTTTGAGAGACAATAACGATCGAGTGGTCACCATAACAACAGACCAAGCGCTTAATAAATATGTAACAGACAGTTTTCCACGCGCTCTCGATCTTATATATCCAGAGCTCTCTAGGTCTGAAACAGCCGACTGACCTGTATCGTATGCTTCAGTTGTTGTGAGATGATCTCGTTTAATCGTTTTTGTTGTAATAAACAATTATTTTTTTTCACTTTCTGTTGTAAATTAATTGAATTCTTCCATTATTTGTGAAACCTACTTATGCGTAGATGTGCTTTTAGCGTTGAACTGAGTTTCATGAGTAATTTTATACTGTTTGTATACTTGCCTAATTTATGCGTAATTTACAATTGGTTGAACTGAACATTCTTTTTGTTTATGATTTTATAAACACAGTAAGGTACCCACTTATCATACCAACATTTCTATTAGTGTTCATTGCCCTTACAAATACCTGAACATACGACATTTCCAAGTTTGATTTATATATCCGATATTTTTTACAAAACAAAATATAGCATGTTACGTCACAATAAACAACAATACTATGTGTGTTTACAAATTCTCACTATGAATTAACCGTAGTAAATAGTAAATTCCTAAGCGGTCAAGGTCTCTACAGGATCCAATCCAATCTTTGTAGTACTAGTATTTGATGACCGATATTTATTGGCAAAGAGCTCAGCTCAAATCAATGCATGTCAATTTTATCCGAAATAATTCACGACCTGTTTTCATTAATTGTAAATTGTAAACACAGAGCACATGGTCTTGTGCTTTGTGAAGACACCCGGACAGCTTGAATCTAGTGCCATATGTGCTGCTGTCCGTTTGCCTTCTCATTGCACAAAACAGTGCTTATAAAATCCTAAGCGACTGACTTGGCATATGATTTTAAATTAATACATCTGTGTGTTTGATTACACTATACCGGTATATGATGATGAAGTCTACATAATCATGATAATGCTAATGTGTCTTATCTGCTTATAGCCTAAACAAGCTTTGTATGTGCGTCAGCCACGTCTACATCATAGATGGCCTACAAAAAAGTTCACGACATAAAAATGCTGGCTCCTTGTTGAAAGGGTGGAACAAATACCCAAGTTTCACTTGTTGTACCTTTACAATAATGATGTCTCTATATCAGGAAATTATTTTGAATTATTGTATTTTTTTTTTCTCTCTTTCATTAACATAAACAAGAATTTGTCTATGGTATAGATTGTGCAACATTTGCCATGTTTACCTATACATACACGCGTATTAATCACTGCTAGTATTTTACTTACAAGGTCCTCGAATGACCTCCATGAATGATCCATTTCATTTTTCGGATCATGTATCCTATTATACTTGTATATACGTTTTCAATTATTGTTTGTTTTCTTTTTGTGTATTTTGATGAAATGCAGAACTATGAAATTGTCATACGTAGTGATATTGAATTGTTTCTTAAAATAATTGTTTTTTGTTTGTACTTAAGTTATCATATTGTATTAATTATATATGTTTTCGGCCACTCTCATCTCATGCTTGATCAATCAGGTGTTACATAATGGGCGTATCTATTCATCAATATCGTTCGAGAGTTGGCCTTTTTGTGTCGAGGTTACGATATAAAAAGAGCATAAGCCTATTAGACGTGTTCTCTATCAATATTCTTGTCTTATTCAGTAATAAGACAATTGCGATACAGATACTTTTGTCAATATTTTTCTTGTTCAGGTCATTAGACTTTAATCGTGACATATATAACAGTGATAAAGATTCACATTCACATGTATACAAATCACAAGAATATAAAGAATTGTTTTCTCACCTTATAAGTAAAATAATTCAAGTATCGTTTGTACTACCAGTATTACAGACTCTATTAATCATTGGGGGAATTGAAGTAAATCCAGGGCCAGGTAACCCAGATATTCTGAATACTAGCTATAGTTCAAATGACTCAGATATTTCTAGTTTACAAGAAATGTTCTCAACGTCAGTCTCGTTTATGAATTTAAATGTCCAAAGTTTGTTACCAAAAATTGATCTTATATGTGCTAAATACTGTGACTTTGATATAATGTCATTTACCGAGACATGGTTAAATGCTAATAACACCGACGACTCGATTGCATTATTAAATTATCAAAAACCCTTCAGGCGGGACCGTGGAAATGGTAAAATGGGGGTAGGGGTTATTGTTTATGTCAAAGAGAGTATCCATGCACACAGAAGGGTTGATCTTGAGTTGCCCAATATAGAATCTGTGGTTGAATTAAAAGTAAATAGAAAGAAAATACTGTTTGGCACATTTTACGTCCCACCAAAAAGTAATAACGAAACATGGTGTCTAGTTAAAAATTCTATAGAATCAGCAGTAAATCATGTATCTTGTGAGCATGTTATTATCACTGGTGATTTTAATCAAAATCAGCTAGGCACTCATAACTCCAAAATACAAAATATTTGCGTGAATTTCAGTCTAAAACAACTTATCGAGGACCCCACAAACTTCACAAAACACTCTTCATCCCTGATCGACTTAATACTCACTGATGACTTAAATCTTGTTCTATACTATGGAGTTGGACCTCCACTTTTAGATCAAATTAGATACCATTGTCCAGTATTAGGTTTTTTTTAATTCTCCCAAACCGTCTTGTAATAGTTTTAAGCGAAAAGTGTGGTTACACGATCAAGGCAATTACGATCAGTATAGAGAACTATTATCCGAAACTGATTGGGATGAAATATTCTCATCGGATGATATCGACCTTATTCGAGTATTTCGCTTCGGATTCTATATGTGGCCGCGATGGCTATCCCAAACAAAATTGTCACAATTCGTAAAACAGATCCAAACTATTTGACTAAAGACTTGCGTTTGTTAATTAGAAAAAAAAATCGTGCGCATAAAAAGGCAAAACAACTAAATAGACCTTCGGATTGGACCAAATTTAAACAAATCCGAAACAAAGTTACGTCAAATGTAAGAAAGTCACGAGAGGAATATCAGCAAAAACTTATTTCAAAATTAGCAGACGTGAACCCATCAACTGGTACGTGGTGGAAAGTCTGTACGCAGATTTCTGGTAAAAAACCGTCTCGTTCGGGTATACCTCCTTTGATAAAAAACGACAATTTGGTTTTTTCCGATACAGAAAAGGCAAATGAATTTAATAATTTCCTTGTATTGCAGACCGAACTAGATGACGCTAACGCAAGTCTACCGGCCGATGTCGAAGCAAATCAGATACTTAACGAAGTTGTCGGTGTCGATGAGGTCTACGATATTTTAAAAAATTTAAAGCCCGGTAATGCTTCCGGCCCTGACCTAATTAGTCCTCGACTCCTCAAGGAAGCAGCCTCTCAGTCAAAACATCCACTTTGTAAGTTATTTAATATGTCGTTAAATTCATGTGTTTTCCCCACAGAATGGAAAAAAAGCACATGTTACCCCGGTTTTCAAAAGTAGTAATCCGTCTGATGTTAAAGATTATAGACCTATATCATTACTGTGTATTCTTTCAAAATGTATGGAACGATGTGTTTACAAACATGTGTATAATTACTTCTTACAGCAAAAAGTAATCACGCCAGATCAGTCTGCTTTTACAAAGGGAGACTCGGCTGTTAATCAGTTAGTAAATATAACAAATGATTTTGGGAAAGCTTTGGACAGTGGGAAAGAAATTCGAGTTGTTTTTTGCCACAAGCAAGGCCTTTGATCGAGTATGGCACAACGGTCTTTTACATAAATTGAAGAAATATGGCATAAACGGTAAAATTTTAAAATGGTTTAACAACTATCTCTCGGGTAGGGTACAAAGGGTGGTTTTAAACGGAAGTATGTCAAATTGGAAAAATATTAATGCGGGTGTCCCCCAAGGTTCTATCCTTGCACCTCTTTTATTTATTATTTTCATCAATGACATTGTCATTGATATCAATGCTAGTATCAAACTGTTTGCTGATGATACAAGCATTTACCTTATCGTTAATACACCAGGTTACAGTGCTGAATTACTGAATAGTGATCTAGAAAAAATCCACAATTGGTCTTCTAGATGGCTTGTGAAATTTAATCCACAAAAAACCGAAACGATGACTATTTCTCGTAAATCAGTTAGAGAGCAACATCCACCTCTTAAGATGAATGATCATTTTCTACAGGAAGTTAAAGTTCATAAACACTTGGGTCTACATATTTCAGATAATGGTTTATGGCATAATCATATCGATAATATTGTTAAAAAGGCTTATACTAGAATAAATATTCTGAGGAAAAATCGATTTATCCTTGATAGATTTGTATTAGAAAAGTTATACTTTCTTTGTAAGACCAATTTTGGAGTATGGTGATGTTGTCTGGGACAATCATATCCAATATTTGGTTGACAAAATCGAACAAGTTCAAATTGAGGCAATGAGAATTGTAACAGGTGGTACAAAATTAACTTCAATAGACAAATTATAAAGAAACGGACTGGGAGAAGTTATCAAAACGAAGAGAAAAACATAAATTAATATTACTTTACAAAATAATCAATAAGGATACCCCAGACTACTTACAAAACCTGTTGCCTAACCATATATATCAGCTACATTCCCATTTCACTCGACAATCGCAGAACCTCTCGGAAATTCGAACTAAAACTAATTGTTACTCTGATTTTTTCACACCGTCATCCATAAAGCTATGGAATAGTCTACCAATCCACGTTAGAAATTCAGCTTCTCTCTACATGTTCAAGAAACTGATAACCGAACGTAATAAATGTCCTAGTTATTACTATTCTGGTTCTCCAATGGGACAAATTTTACATGCTAGGCTGCGAATGAACAGCAGTTCGTTGAACGAACCCCTGTTCATTCATAACCTAGTTGATTCCCCAAATTGTATATGTGGTCAAATAGAAACGACAGAGCACTTTTTATTACACTGCAACAGATTTCAAGCAATCCGCGATGAAATGTTATTTTCAATTAACTATCCAGTTACTATAGACGTTAATCTCCTACTGTTTGGCTCCGAAATACTCAACCCCGACCAAAATAAAGATTTATTTTTAACTGTACAAACATTTATCCTTAGAAGTAAGAGATTTTCAAACTGACAAACACAACATTTAAATTTTCTGGTATTTTGAATTTCATCTACATATATACTTTATTTCGTATTATTAAGTTAATTATTTATTCAGTAATTATATTATCACTGAAGCGATTTATGTTTGTTTATATTTCTTCTTTCACTGAGCATTTTAATAATTGTTAGTTTAAAAATGTCTGATTTTCAAGGAGACGGATTCATATAATCTATGTTTTGCTTGTTTCCGAATCCTATTATGTGTCATTATTGTTTGTTATAACACGTCATGTATTATCTTCCTGAATAAATATGTTTTGAAGTAAAAGACCCCATTGAAAGGCGAATTTTGTTTATTCATCAACAAGTTCCAAGATTTATTATAGCAATACGAGACAGTATTCCACCTGATATCTTTAAAAGCATTCACTATATTTATGAAAATCTCCTTTTTGTACCAAGTTCAGCTATTGCAATGTCATACAGGTGTGCATCTCAGTTTTAACACCAAGGAATCATTTGCAGTGATACAGACGATCACATTTCTTACAAAAAACATTGTTTTTTCGCCTGTTTTTTAAGGGGGGGGGCATGAAATAAATGAATTTCTGGTCTTTTTTTCAATTTTGTCAAATTAAGTGTTCTATTGCAAGCTGTCATAGATATTGATTTTAACTGATCAGAAAAAAATAATGGTCAGACCGAAAAATTTCGGGACCATTTCCGTTATTGATTTTTTTACACATACAGTATACCTTCCGGCAAATATGTTCCGGGAAAGTTAAACAGTCAAGAAACTGTCATCGAATTAGTAGGTAATTCTTATAGCACAAGTACCCATCACTATAGAATGTGTCTGATTTTTGTAAAAGGAGTGATACTTACACATGTATATGCTGTAATGTGTTTGATTAGATAAGATTTTTTTAGGTACACTGTTGTTTAGACATGACATATAATTTAAAGAAGTGTCTGAGAGTTGTAACCAGTAACCCTCGTCTCTAAATTAAATTGTCACACCCCTATGAACAAAGTATGGAATATGGTACAAAAAATCAAAGGTAAAAATAGGAAAGCTAATGTCCATCACATCAAAAACGGACAAGGTATTTTTACATCTGAAAAAGATATTGCAAATAAAATTGGAGGAACTTTTGAGAAACATTCTTCTTCTAAAAATCTAGGACCAGCATTCCAGAGAATTAAAGAACAAAAAGAACGAAACGAACTTAGTTTTAAATCTTAAAATAGAGAGGAATACAACAGATTGTTTTCGATGGATGAAATGAAACAATCCTTGGATAAGGCACATGACACGGCATGTGGCCCTGACGATATCCATTTTCAACTCCTCAAACATCTTCCAATAGCAACTCTGGATATTCCTTAAAACCTTTTTAAAATCAACTACCACCCATGTGCAAACAAGCAACGATAGTACCTATTCCGAAACCGGGTAAAGATCATTGCGAACCATCTAATTACAGACCACTGGCATTAACTAGTTGTGTCTGTAAGACAATGGAACGGATGATAAACAACCGTCTTGTTTCAAATCTCGAATCAATGATCTTCTATCGAACATCCAAAATGGATTTCGACAAGGTCGTACAACAATAGACCATCTAGTTCGATTCGAAACATTTATTAGACATGCATTTTTAAAGAAAGAACATGCAGTTTGTATCTTTTTCGATATTGAAAAACCATATGACACTACATGGAAATAAAACATGCATTTTTAAAGAAAGAACTTGTAGTGTCTCTCTTTTCCGATATTGAAAAAGCATATGACACTACATGAAAATATGGCATTTTAAAAGATCTTTTTGATATGGGGTTGAGAGGAAGTTGACCAAATTTTATTGAGAATTTTCTTAAGGATCGTGAATTCAATGTTAGAGTCACAACTCTACATTTTCTGACTCGTTTGAACAAGAGATGGGTGTTCCGCAAGGAAGCATCCTCTCTGTCACACTATTTAGTATTAAAATAAATAGTTTGGCACAGGTTTTAAAAGATAACATTGATGGATCTCTTTATGTAGATGATTTTCTTATTTGCTATCGTGGCAAAGACATGAATAATGTAGAAAAAAAACTTCAACTCTGCTTAAATAGAATTGAAAAATGGGCTGTCGAAAACTGTTTTAAATTTTCCAGCTCTAAAACAGTTGGAATGCATTTCTGTTGTAAACGGAAATTGCACCCAGATCCAGAGCTAAAACTGTACAATAGCCCGATGACTATTGTAAAAGAGGCCAAGTTCCTAGGTTTAATTTTTGATAGTAAACTTTCATTTCTTACCCATATCAAAATGCTAAAAAACAAAAGCCTTAAGGCATTTGATATTTTAAAAGTTGTGTCGAGTACCGATTGGGGTGCTGATAGCACTGTCTTATTAAATTTATATCGATCGTTGATTCGATCAAAACTGATTATGGATGTTTTATTTACGGTTCCGCCCGTAAATCATACATTATATTACTAGATGCCGTTCACCACCAAGGTCAGCGTCTTTCATTAGGTGCGTCCAGAACTTTTCCTGTGGAGAGTCTCTATGTTGCAGCTAGTGAACCATCCTTGGAAGACAGACGTATTAAACTTGGTTTACAATATGCAACAAAGCTTAAAGCGTAGCCTTCTTATCCTGCTCACAACTGTGTTTTCAAGCCTCTTCACAAAGCTGACTATGAAAGAGGCCCAAACGTTATACAACCTTTTGGTCTTCGTATCAAACCACATCTTGAATCTGCTAATATAAATTTACATGAAATAGCTCCTACAGAAACTCCCAAAAACCCTCCATGGCTGAACCCTTTGAACTACGCAAACACAAAAAGGTTGATACTAATCCTCTTGTTATCCAGCAGGACTTTGCAAGAATTAAATCTGAACATCCTGAATACTTGCAAATTTACACAGATGGCTCTAAGGATGGAGACAGAGTGGCTTCCGCAGCCGTTTTTGGAGAACGTACAGCAACTCTCCGATTACCATCCTTTAGTTCTAATTTACTGCTGAAGCAAACGCTATTTACTTAGCCGATTATTTTTGGAACCTTACAATATCTAATTTTTTGTGAATTATGTTGAAAACTAAGGAGTATCTCCCTCATGCATAGCTCTGTCCTTAGCTAATTTTGGCTTTACATTTAGATCATATTTGGTTATTTGTTCTCTATCAGTTTTAAATATCTTTGAGTATATGGTCTTCCAAACATTTAGATTTTATCTGCACTGATGAGACATAAGTTGTCGAAATGCGCATATGCAGAAAGTAAATTCACAGTAACCTCGGTATTTAGTTATTAGCACTTAAATTTGTAGCTTTATCACAATCAAATAAGTTCATGATCTGTTCCGATTCACTATCATGCCTATTAGCAATTGAAAGTCGAAAAACAAAACACCCAATTATTTTGAATATAACCGAATTCTACAAGTCTATTGTAGCAATAGGCAAAAAAAGTCATTTATGTTTGGATCCCTAGACATGTGGGGATCTATGGAAACACAGTTGCTGACCAGGAGGCCAAGGATGCACTAGACGACGAGATGGTGGATTGTCCAATGCAGTACATTGACATGAAGCCTTTGATCGTTAAATACATTTTTATTTGTTGTGGCAGGCTAAATGGGATCTGCAAATAAATTCCACGGAAGACATGTGTCAACTGCGTAATAACACTAAAAGTAAGTTACGTCAAACAGGAAGTGGGCATGCAAGAGATCCAGGACTCACTACATGATAGGTCCCCATACTGATATTCCATGCTAAAATTGCAGAAGGCAGGGAAATGTGGTGTCTCAGAAAAATATGACAGAAATTGTTTGTGACACCAATCGACAAAAATATTCTAAGGTCCGTCAAACAGGAAGTGGGCTTGCGAGAGATTAAAAACTGTATTACACGGTATAGGTCCCCATACTGACACTCCATGTTAAACTACAGAAGGCTGGGAATTGTGGTTCCTGGTGACAGAAATGTTTTGTGACACCAATCGACAAAAGTATTCTAAGGTCCGTCAAACAGGAAGTGGGCATGCGAGAGATCCCAAACTCTGTTACACGGTATAGGTCCCCATACTGATATTCCATGCCAAATTGCAGAAAGCTCGGATACATAGTTCCTGAGAAAACTGTGACAGAAATTTTTTTGTGACGCCGACGCCGAAGACGACGGATAGTGATCCCTGCGTGAATGCAGGCGGCACAATAATAAACTGCATGGAATAGTCAGACGTCGGTAAATAGGTCGGTTCCTGTGGTAGAAACCGTAGGGAACAGGTAGTGTTGACCCGATGTCGTATTGGACACACTAGAACAACACATAGTTTTATTCTCAACAGTGATGATCGACCTGAATGTATTCCATGCAATTGTCCTTATACAATTCAACATGTTTTAATTGAATGTGTAGATGTTGCCGATATCAGGCGTGATTTTTATTCAGCTGATTGTCTTAAAGACCTATTTACAAATGTCGCTGGCGACAAAATCGTTCAATTTTTAAAAGCAATCAATTTATTTAGTAAGATTTAAATGGATTTAATTTATAGTGGTAATATTGTTACAGTTAAACTGTCATTTCTTCTATAATGTTTTTTATGTTTTTAATATTTTATACTCTAGTTTTACTTGTATAAAGCTTCAATGGTTTTATATTGATCTTTTATATTTATTATAATTTTTCTACTTACTTAACAGTTCTCGCCACAATATAGCTGAAATATTGCTGAAGTGCAATCAATCAATCAATTTTTAAAAGCAATCAATTTATTTAGTAAGATTTAAATGGATTTAATTTATAGTTGTAATATTGTAACAGTTAAAGTGTCATTTCTCCTATAATGTTTTTTTTTATATTTTATACCCTTGTTTTACTTGTATAAAGCGTTAATGGTTTTATATTGATATTTTATATATTTATCATAATTGTTCAACTTACTTAAACGTTCTCGCCACATTATATCTGAAATATTGCTGAAGTTGGCGTAAAACATCAATCAATCAATCAATCAATTTTTAAAAGCAATCAATTTATTTAGTAAGATTTAAATGGATTTAATTTATAGTTGTAATATTGTAACAGTTAAACTGTCATTTCTCCTATAACGTTTTTATATTTTTTTATATTTTATACTCTTGTTTTACTTATATAAAGCTTAAATGGTTTTATATTCATATTTAATATATTGATCATAATTGTTCAACTTACTTAACAGTTCTCGCCACAATATAGCTGAAATATTGCTGAAGTTGGCGTAAAACATCAATCAATCAATCTTTAAAAGTAATCAATTTTTAGTAAGATTTAAATAAATCAATTTTAAACAAGTTTCTAATTTCTAATATTGTTACTGTTAAAGAAAAATTTCTTCTGTTATGTTTTTAACATTTTACACATTTGGTTTTACTTGCATAAAGCCATATGGTTTTATATAGATATTTTATGTATTTATTAAAATTGTTCAGTATATTCAACAGTTCTCGCCACAATATAGCTGAAATATTGCTGAAGTTGGCGTAAAACATCAATCAATCAATTGTAACCAGTAACATTTTGATTTCATTTCATTTGATCCTATATTTTTTAAAAGAGTGGTGTACCAATGTCACACTGTTCAGTTCAGCCATTGCTTGTATCTGTACTGTATTTTCAAGGTTTTCTAGTGATTGATATTTAATAAAATATACTAGTATTGAACAGGAAATGGCAACCAAAGTGTACAAGATATGAAACAGAGACAAAATAGAAGGCCTATGCTTACTGCAAACAAATTTGATGAGCTTTTTGCCAAAGGTGAATTAATTAAATGGCACTGCCAGAAATGACCACAAAAAATAGATAACTTTTATTTTAGGCTTCCTTTAAAACAGTGAATTTCAGCATTGACAGAATGATACATGTAATTTAGATCAACAATTGGAATTGATTGATTGATTGAAAATTGTTTAACGTCTACTGAGCGATATTTCAGCAATATCAAGACGAGAGCAAGTATGTTCATAAATAATCACGTATGGGTATGGAAAGGTTCATGGGACGGGAAATTCTGACTGCCACTGGAAAAGTAGGGTGAAATTGAAAGAAGCGAAGAATTTAGCCTTGTAGCCGATCACCTACGGACCACTCAAAAAGAGCTTGCTACAAGGGTTCTTTAACGTGCAGGAAGCGTGGCATTTCTTCCAACACGTAGACCTGAGTTTACATCCCATCCAAAAGATGGGTTGTGTATTTATTAATCCCACACGACCACGGAATGGGTCTTATTTCTATATCCCGGGGTTCCCTCGGGGTCAGCCCCGTTTAGGAGGGGTCATACCCCGCAAGCCGGAGATACTAAGTCCAATTTCTATACCCCGGGGTTCCCTCGGGGGGCACTTGGAATTAAAATAATTTGTACAGTAAACGGGTTGCTTCATTTGATCAGGTCGATATGTTTTGAAGAGGTGTTTTATTGTTATTAGAAAGCGATGTAACAATTGTTTAAACATGTGTCAAAGTAGTAATAGTCCGTGTTTTGACACTCAAGATCAAGGGACATATTAAGCATTTTTTTGTTGGAATTAATCTTCCTTGTGGAGGTTTTGTTTTAGTGCCGGTATATATCCCCGTGAAAATGTTTTTCTAGAGGTGTAAAAGGAATCACCCATCTGTCAAATTAAAAGGGTTTTGGATGTCA
Organism: Modiolus philippinarum; assembly: GCA_002080025.1. NCBI lineage: Eukaryota > Metazoa > Mollusca > Bivalvia > Mytilida > Modiolidae > Modiolus > Modiolus philippinarum. The sequence goes on along the minus strand of MJUU01054981.1, from coordinate 40,794 downwards.
TACAAGGGATTTTTTTTTTTAGAATATGTACTACACCTGTATAGGGGAACACAGAATTAAAAAAAAACTAACATGAATTAGAAGATCATGAGTGTGTTTCAGTAAGGATTACTTGCATGTATAGGTACACAAAATAGAGGTATTCCAAACAGTAGGGTGTTTATTAAGTATAATTAGAATTCTATGCATACATATAGGTTGGGATCTCCATTTTAACCCTGCAACAGGCATGGGGTAATGCTAATTATACCCCCGCAAACAAAGTTTGGGGGTATATAGGGAACACCCTGTCCGTCCTTGTACCTTGTCAGCGCATGTTCTCCTAAACGGCTCCTTGGATTTTGATGAAATGTTACACAGTTGTAGTACACCATTTGAAGATGTGCATGAAGTAATATGGTTGCTGCCCGAAATTTTTAAGGGGAGATAATTTGTCTTTGAATATTTTTTGGAAAAAGGAGGAGGCAAACCTTGTCCGCGGTTGTTCTCCTAAACGGCTGCTTGGATTTTGATGAAATGTTACACAGTTGTAGTACACCACCTGAAGATATGCATGGAGTAATATGGTTGCTGTCTGAAATTTTGAAGGGGAGATAATTTGTCTTTGAATATTTTCTGTGTAAAGGGGGAGGGGTGTCCTTGTCGGCGCATGTTCTCCAAAACCACTGCTTGGATTTTGATGAAATTTTGCACAGTTTTAGTACGCCAGCTGAAGATGCGCATGTAGTGATATGGTTGCTGTCGGAAATTTTGAAGGGGAGATAATTCTTCTTTTATATTTTCAGAAAAAAAGGTGGAGGTAAATCATTTTGTCCATACTTGTATTGTGTCCACATTTGTACTGTGTCCACAACTCTATTGGGTACACACACACTTAGATTTACACTTGCCATATTGATTCAGGGTTCAATTAGCGGGGG
>MJUU01054981.1:19528-30844 GCA_002080025.1 Modiolus philippinarum | reverse complement strand
CTATTTCTATATCCCGGGGTTCCCTCGGGGTCCTCTGTTAGGATGGCTCATACTCCAAGCTCAGAGGATGCTGCGGGCCTATTCTTCAGCCGGGACCGCGCACGGCGGAGGATGTTTGTGCTACACAAAAGGACAGACAGACAACAAAGGGACAGCATGATCACTTTATGCCACCTGCTAAAATATGGGTATAGCTTTATTTTAGGAACATCAAGTTTTACTTTTGAAAATTAAACAAGAGAATAGAAAATGACTAAAGATGCAGTCATTATAAGCATGAATTTACTTGTCATGATCTTAATGCAGTACAAATTCCTGCCTTTAAGAAGATTATGTGGCAACCTCTAGACTGTTTGAAACACTAGATACTGTGGAAATAGAAAAAAATGTTTTGACATTTACCCCATATCCTTTCTGCGCCATTAAAATAAGATAAAAATAAAAAGACAAATGTATTCATTGTCAAAAAGAATTAACAAAAGTTTTTAACATCCTGACAAGCAGATGCATGATGTCCATGTACATTAAATCATCAAAATCGTAGTCATATTAAAGCATATCTGCACTTGGGCACAGAAAAAGATAAAGATCCTGTGTTGTATTTTATCATGGTGAAGAAGGTGGTGAAGAAGGTATCAATACTTCTACTTTTTGTTTCAGTTTTTCTTTTTTCAATTATTATATTTTTTTTCTGACCGTAATAGTTTTCTCGGGACTGCCTTCCTTTTGTTTTTTCCAATATGTCGAGAAACACTCCTGTCTTTTTTTGTAATAGTAGAACAGCCTAGGATCTGTTGAATTAACTTATATGGCATAGAGGAAATGTACATTATTAAAGGCCATGTTGGAACTTCAAGATATGAAAAAAAAACAACAAATAAACCCTTATTCTATTGCTTTCATTTACCACATATTGACAGGTAAGTTCTCTCTTGTACATGTACTCATACTCCTTTCATTGTCCATTTGATTTGAAGTAAAATATTTGTTTTTATTACATAATGATTATAATAGTTTTATTTTATTGGATGAAAACCTGTCACATGATATTCAATTAAAAATCGAATTGACTCGCTTTTACTTTCACTTTCATTTCTCAGGTCTGCTTAAAAACGATATTGACTCGCCGTCTTAAATAGCCAATGAAAAACAGAATTACATGCGATCGCGTTTACTTTCACTTTCATTTCTCATGTCTGCTTAAAAACGATATTGACTCGCCGTCTTAAATAGCCAATGAAAAACAGAATTACATGCGGTCACACGACTTTCGGCCATTCAGAATTGCCGTATTATATGTATGTTCGGGAAACCAAATATCGAAAGCAGAAAATGGCGTTTGGCTAGAAGGACACGTTTGTTGTTCTCTATTCACATTAGAAGCATTTTGCAACAAGTAGACTGCTAATTACAAATACCCGGAAGGTGATCGAAACTAAAAACGTGCGCTACACAGTCGGGGTATGCGTTTTAGTAGTTCTGCAAATTTCTCCTTTTCTTATCACAGGAATTTCAGACTGAGTAACGGAAGGTTAGTTTTACTAAAAGAATGGAATTTTCTAATTCTCATGATTTATTTATTACATGTAAAAATCTAAACTTTAGGGGGGAGACTTGTACATGTTGCAGAATCGATTGATTTTCTTTACATGTTTCATGTACAGGACATATTACATGTTGTTTTTGTACATATATACATATAAATCAAATAAAAATGTCATGAACCTAAAATAATGTACTGATAGCTTCTTGATGCATGAATCTTTGTATTAAGAGATGGGAAAGCACACTGAAAAGTAAGTACAAATGTACAACTACCTATGACAATTTTACGAGATATGTTATCCTGGAAAAAATCGTTGAAAACCCTTACAATTACCAAGTAAGATGATGCATGTTATTATTATATAATAAAACAATTATGGTCTTTTGTATCGGTCGATATCAGTTTTAATAGACCTAAAATCCTAATATTAACCTCCGCCTCCGGCGTCGGTCAATATTAATTTTTAGGTCTATTAAAACTCATATCGACCTCTACAAAAGACCATAATTGTATAATATTACCTTGCAAATAGATCTCTTTTCAACAGAGTCCATTCAATATAACATTTTCAGGCTCAACACCAGTATGCAGTCATCTCCAAATCTGAAATAATGAATTCTATTATTTATTACAGTTATGAACAAAGATAATGGCATTTATGTATTTTAGCATATTTGTAATTATGTCATGGAGTAGAGTGACTTAAATCAAGACTTGAAACTTTTTTCTAAAATGATTTTTTTTTTAAACAATCAATTTTCTATTCAAAGTTCAACTGGATCTCACTATTTAGGTAAATAAATTCAAAGAATAAAAATCAACAATTGCAACAAACATTTGATTTTTTTACAAGGGGGGGGGGGGTTGTTTGTGTTTTCAATGCTTTTTTTCTTGCGTAATCTTTAGGCTTGTCATATATTGTTTTTCAAATCTCCCTCCACCTTTGACAAAACTTTGGAATAAGTATTATTCTACTCTTAAGGGCAACATCAAAATTTTTTGCATTACAATTCCATAGCCCTCCACTGAAAATCAATTCGCTGCTGCCAAATAAAAGCTAATTATGCATAACATACAACAACATATTAAAAGAAGCACAAAGTCAAAAGGTAACTGTGACGAAAAGTTGAAAAAACGGCAAATCATTTTAACCTTCCACTTCATTGGTATCATCTGCAAGTGGCCACACTTTGAAAATAGCAACTTTCATTGCATTAATAATGGTTGATAACTCAAAGCGTCCCTGTAGGTTGTCTATTAATCTGTTACAAGGCGCTTTCTTGCAGCTTCAAAGCTTTCTACTCTCCTTTTGGCGTATTTCATCCCAGCCATCTTCTAGATCTGCCAAAGACTTAGCTTAGGTCAGGTAAGGTCCATCTCTAAAATTTGTGTATTATATAAGAACTAGAGAAGGATATTGGGAAATGTGCATGGGGCAAAGTCCCTAAAACACACAGTAAGATTTGCAACTGGAACAACTCTTCATTCATTGTTCCTCATCCTGAAGTCGCCATGTGAGTTGAAAAAAAAATAATTGAATAAAATTCCATCCACCAATGAATATAAAGACGAAATTATCTATTGGAATTAAGGATGTTCAAGAAATGCAGTCCATAGAACTCGGCATTTTAATTACTTTTAAAAAGATTGGCATATGTCATTTTTCCAGTATTTCTTATTTCACAACTTTCATTGGGTTTATTAAACCATAAACTTTTTTTTTCTCTTCACATTTCGGGATGGCGTAAAATGTGAAGAGTAAAATGCTAAATTTAACCATTATTTACAATTAATACACTGTACATGTAGCTATGGACCTATTTTTCGTACAAGAAAGTCCAAATGCAAAAACCAACAGATGACTTATTTTGTCAAATATTTCTTGAGCCCATGTACATCAGAAGCTGAACAGCCTCTTGTTTTGGAAAGTCTTGGAAGTCTTGACAGTGCGGTTAAAACATCACCCAAAAAATATGCATAAAACATGACATCTCTGCACTTGATCAATTTCCAAATGCACTTTACTCTGCCACTGGTACTTGCTGATACAGTTTCAATGGGATTTACAATCTATAAGAAAAAAATCAGAAGATAAAGATTAGATTAAATCAAAACTAGTGGTTCTATCAGGTTAGATTTTCAGATAAATTTCCATTTTATCAAAGCTTTGTAAGACTAAGAACATTCCATAAGTTGCATTTTCATGAAATTTGAAAAAAAAAAACCAAATCGGTCAAAATCATGAGACCAACAATATGGTCATACGGACAACTGAAAATTTCTGAATAAACAGGTGTTATATAATGCAAATTGGGAATATTGTCCAAACAGACTTCCATATATTAATTGTACAAACTTAGCAGTATAATACACACAAGGGAATGTTTTCATTAATTCATGCAAAAGTAGAGTAGTAAAGTATATGTTACAGTTTCTGAGAGAAATGAATTGTATAGGATAATCACAGATTTTAAGTTATATTTCGATTATCATATTCTAAAGTATATTTCAAGCTAAAAATTGTAATGGAAATTTCTTCCCTAAACAAAAAATTGCAAATATATAAAAAGCATCTCTTTGTAAAATACTGAATTTCTGTAGATGACTACCCCTAATCAATGTTGTCAGATAAGACCATTTCAGCATTTGAATTCTGTGTATTAAATCAGAATGCATGTTTTAGGCAAAGTGTATTATTTGTATTTGGATGTTGTTTAATGACTTTTATAAATCAATATGCAAAGAGAAGACACTTGAACTAACAAATTCCCTTTCACAACAAGAGGGAACTTAAGAAGATTGTAGATGAACTATGAAAAATCCAATTTACATTGTATTTAGCATTGTGCAACCCTAAACGTACCTGTTTTACATGTCTCTTAATAGCAGGGAATCCATGAAAAAATTCTTCAGCGCCTGAAGAAGATGTCCAACCCATCTAGTACCACCAACTCTTGTGGATATTTTTACCTTCAGCTTTAATGATTTGAAAAACTCTTTTTTTTACCTTCAGCTTTAATGATTTGAAAGACTCTTTCAAATTCTATCTGAAATGCCAAAACGTTTACATAACAAGTAAAAAAAATGTATGTAACTCTTACTCCAAATATGATTTTATTGGTCACATAATGTACATTTGACTGAGTGTCTCCTAATAATACCCGGCACCTGAATAGGTTTTCAGGGGCTTTGGCTACAGAGCTGCCGGGCGCGTCCCCAGGTGGTGGATAGGGGAATGCCCTGTCNTGGAGAAACGCCACGCTCCATGCAGTATAAAGACCCCTTCTATATTTCTCTAAAGAGAGCAGACGCACTGGGTGTCGTATGGAAGGCTAAATTTCCTGCCCCTACCCATTTCTCCCCTTTTCCAGTGGCAATCAAAAGTCGTTGCCCCGGTTGTCCCTTCCACCTTTATTTCTTTCTTCTTTTACTTACAATTTGTTTTGAATTGATTAACTTGTTCTCGTCCTGATACAGCTGAAATATTGCTCATTGGACGTTAAACTCTAACTAATCAATCAATCAATCTCCTAATAATAACTTCTTTCTTCAGACAAAACATATTCCTCTAGTAACCATTTTTTAAATAACAAATTACATTTCCCCCCGAGGGATTCCCGGGGTATAGAAATAGGACCTAGTATCTCCGGCTTGCAGGGTATGACCCCTTCTAAACTGGGCTGACCCCGAGGGAACCCCGGGATATAGAAATAGGACCCATTCCGTGGTTGTGCGGGATGAATAAATACACAACCCATATTTCGGATGGGATGTACCATTGGACCCTATCGGGAGACACATTCAAAGATCATCTCCTGTCCTTAGCTGAATTTTGGCTTTTCTATTTAGACCCTTTTGGTTATTTGTTCTCTATCAGCTTTTACACGTTTTATGGTTAATGGACAAGTTGTCGAAATGTGCATATGCAGAAAATAAATTAACAGTAACTTCGGTATTTTGCTATTTACTACCACTGGGCCGATGCTTCTGCTGGTGGACTGTTAGTCCCCGAGGGTATTCACCAACCCAGTAGTTAGTACCTCGGTGCTGACCGAACACCGAATTTATTGAAACTTGCAATATCTAAATTTTGTTTAAAACTAAGGAGTATCTCCCTCATGCATAGCTCTGTCCTTAGCTGAATTTTGGCTTTTCTATTGAGACCCTTTTGGTTATTTGTTCTCTATCAGCTTTTACACGTTTTATAGTTAATGAACTTCCGAATGTTTTGGTTTAATCTGCACTGATGAGACATAAATTGTCGAAATGCGGATATGCAGAAAATAAATTAACAGTAACTTCGGTATTTTGCTATTTATCTCCTCTGAAACTGCTGAGCCAGTTGGAGCCAATCTTGGATGCAATAGTCCTTGGGTGGTCCCCTTTAAAAATTATGTCTATCAAGTTCCCACCTCATCCAAGATGGCTGCCAGTTTGGACCATAGTTGTAACACTTGACCCTATACGGGAAACAAATTCTAATCACTTTTCCTCTGAAACTTCTAAGCCATTTTGAAACAAACTAGGCCGCAATAGTCCTTGGGTGGTCCCCTGCAAAAGAAGTGTTTATCAAGTCTGCCCTATATCCATGATGACCGCCAGCAGGGAATATAATTTTAGCATTTGAACCCATGGGAAAAAGCATTCAATGATCTTCTCCTCTGAAACTGCTGTCACGCCAATTGGACCAAACTTGGCCACAATATTCCTTGGATGGTTAATGTAATTGAAGTATGCACTATATCCAAGATGGTCGCCAGCAAAAAACATAGTTGCCAATCATGCCGGATTGCCCGGAATAGTCCAGCAAAATGAAGGCTGTTTCCGGACAGACAGGTCAATGTAAAAATTAAAAAAACAAAGACCAATTATATGTCCGGACCTGCGTCACCGTCAGTGTTGTACTAAGAGTTTTTTTTCATGTAACAGAATGTCCTGTAGGTTTGCCAAAAAAGGGAGAAAAAACAAAACTAAATGTACAAAGTTTAACAAAGCATTAAATGAATAAAGTCTATATCACTTAAGCAAAGGTGAAAACAATACCCGAGTTTCAATAAACACATACTTTGAATCTTTATGAGAAGATATGTGAAAGCAATGCAAAAATTCAAGAATAGCTGCCCATGATCAGTGCGTTCAAAACTCTGCAACTTCTCTGGACAAAAACCGAGTACCATGATGAAATAAAGTACCAAGTTCAATAATGGATACATTTGACATTTTTTAATCAAAACTTGCCTAAAGAGGAGGTTCACATCATCAATGTGTTCAAACAACAGTCAAAACTTTCAGAGGTATTTAGTCAGAGATGTGAATGTTTCAGATTACACAAACCAGGCACTGTAATGTTAAAATATGCTGAAAAAAAATGACTTAGTTAAACAATGCCTAAATTCGATATTTTTTTATTCAGATCTGCCAAAAAGGGGAGGTGCACATCTCCCATGTGTTCAGAACAACTATGCAAAGTTTCAAAAGCATCAGGTATAAGGAGTCAGAGTTCCAGATTCTGTAATGTTAAAATTTGATTGAAAAATTACTAAGTTCAACAATAGATAAATTTCACATTTTTCATTGAAAACTTACCAAAAAGGGAGGAGCACATCTTCAATGTGTCCAGAACAACTATGCAAAGTTTCTAAAGCATCAGGTATAAGATGTATGAGTTTCAGATTACACAAACTTAGTACTGTAATGTTAAAATTTGATGAAGATATGACTAAATACAAAATATACCTAAGTTGCATAAAAACAGTAAATTTCGTTATGCTGCACACGTGTTTCAAAGAGTCTCATCAGCAGCATTAAAATCAAATAATATGGAAAGCCATAATCTAAAAGTAGTCTAAAAAGAAGTGCTCATTTCCAAAAATATCGAAATAGGAAGCCAAATCCAGTACCAAGGACATCTACTGAGTGTAATACGCTGAATGAAGCCGCAGTATTTTTAAGTGGTAAGAATTTTAATAAAAACAGCCAATTTCTATAATACGCTAGGTAAAATTCTCATGTCAGACAAGTCTGACTATCGGGCTTGTGAATACCCTCGGGGACCTCTGGTCCACCAGTAGTGGCATCGGCCCAATGGTTCTAAATACTAAGTTCAACAATGTATAAATTCGACATTTTTTTTCAAATCTAACCAAAGGGGGAGGTGCACATCTTCAATGTGTCTAGAACAACTTTGCAAAGTTACAAAATCATCAGGTATAAGGTGTCAGAGTTTCAGATTACACAAACTCAGTACCTTAATGTTAAAATTTGATGAAAAAATGACTAAGTTCAACAATGGAAAAATTCGACAATTTTTATTCAAATCTCACCAAAAGGCATGATGCACATCTTCAATGTGTCAAGAACAACTATGCAAAGTTTCAGAAGTATCGGGTTAAAGGTGTCTGAGATTCTGATTACTAGTACATAAATTTTGTACCCCCAAATGGTGACGGACGGACGGACGGACGGTGTCGAGCGGCTCCTAGACCTGCGGTCACCGTTGGTGACGCAGGTAAAAAAGAATAATGAAAATACTGAAATTATCAAGTATAATTTACAGTTTTTGATGTTAAAATATCAAAACAGTTTCACTATATTTAAAGCTTATCGCAGCATCAATGCAAAATCAAATATTTATGTAAATCCTATGTGTTGTATTGATTTGACAAAGCGAATTTTAATTGTAAAGTATTGGGCGTAGAAGCAGTTCTATTTAAGGTGTAAGGGAAAACATTCAAAGATCTTCTCTTGTGCAAGTGCTGAGACAATCAAAACCAAACATGGCCACAAATGCCTTTAAGTGGTCCCCTGCAAAAAAAAATTTCCAGGTTCACACTTTATCCAAGAATGCTGCCATCAGGGAACAAAGTTTAACATTGGACTCTACTGAAACACTTTCAAAGGTATTCTCCCCTTACACCACTGCATATATTGGAACCATAGTTTAACTTTTGCCTCTTTAACAAAGACTGTTTGTGTTAGCCTAGATCCAGTTGAGCGATACAGGCTCTTGAGAGCTTCTTGTTTCTAGAAATCACAATTTAGTCATTTATATTGACTGTTACATATTCAGTATAAATTTGTTGTTGGGCCCGGAAAAAATGATTCTGATGTGGAATACTTATGTGAATCATTCACAGTTGTTGATTGAAATCAGAATTTGGTACAAAAAGCAATAGAACAAGTTGTAGAACAGAAGGTTAAAGATGTCAATGTATACTTTGCACAGCAGCCTAGAAATCAAATGGTTGTAGATACCAATGTATACTTTGCACAGCAGCCTAGAAATCAGAATTTGGAACAAAAAGCAATAGGACAAGTTGTAGAACAGAAGGTTGAACATGACAATGTATACTTTGCACAGCAGCCTAGAAATATTGATCATTATCAGCCACTAGACCTGTCACAGAGTCCTCAATAACATTACGTTCCAGTATTTGACATATCTTTATGCCGTCTACCTCCAAAGATGAAAGTGAGTACAGAACATCAGAGACCCCGTTAAATTTATCCAGGATTGATGGTTCAGATGATAAAAAAGGTGGTTCTCCTCTTAAAAAGCAGTACAAATTTGTCAAAACATTGTTTAAAAACATTGTTATTAGCACTTGCATTTCAGATTAACTGAATAGGTTATTTCTAAAAGTATGTATTGGATAACATATAACAATGTATAATAATGTTGATATATGAAGCAGAATTTTTTGTACTTGTATGCATTGTGGCATAGGCACTTTTGTGTCAAGATTAATACTTACTTAGTGCTAAATAGTTTCAATAGGATTTGATATTAATTTATGTTGCATAGAATTATTGATTGCTTTCTTAAAATACATACTGTTTTCACTAATATAGGACCAACAATATACAAAGTCCCATACTTGATTAACACAAAACTGAAATATTAAGAATCTTGTGTCAGGATGAAATACTGTTACTTAGTGTTGTATATTGATATTGATTTATGTCGCATAAAAATATTGATGGCCTTAATATCAATACATTCAGTTTCAAGTGATATTGAGGCCACATTTAAAAAAAATGTTTGTTTGCCATAGCCCGAGGGGCATAAAAAATATTGGGTCGGTAGGTAGGCTATTTTTTTTTAATTATGCTTTGACCTGTTATTTTTTTTATGTTCCGACTACTGTACCAAACTGCATTGCAAAATGTGTGCCTGTACATGGCCATACAGCTCATTGAAATTAATGCAGTTGGAGTTAACATATGTGTTATGGTCTCATGTTCATTTACTCCATATCCTTTCGTAAAATATTCAATACAGGAGTTTGTCTTTTATTGCAGTGTGGAGTTGGTAAAACAATTCCCCGTGGTAGAGATGTATGCTCTTTATTTTTCTTAGATATGGTGTACTTGTACATGAGATAATATCTCATGTGTACACTTTGTTCAATTACTATTATCTAAATTTATGTTAATTCTAAAACCGAAGGATTAACTCCCTCCATCGTAGTTTTGTCCTTAGCTGTATTTTGATATTACTGATTATTCGGATTTCGTTTGGTTTTATGGATTTTATATATTTTTTGAAATTATGGATTTCCTTTGTTTGGGTTCTAGTGCTGCTGATGAGGAATAAATTTCCGAAATGGCCATACAGCGCATTGAAATAAATGCAGTTGGAGTTAACATATGTGTTATGGTCTCATGTTCATTTACTCCATATCCAATCGTAAAATATGGATCCCTTATACCTATCATAACACTTGGCAAGAAACAGTTTGAAACCTCCATATAATCATCTATCAATTGGTTAAAGACCCTTATCTTTAGCTGAAATAAAACTGCAAAAAATTGACCATAGTGAGAGAACCCAAATGAAAAGGAAGTTTATAATAAAGCCTAACAAGAAGCTCTGAAGATCCTGTATCGCTCACTTGGACCATGGCTGACATATATATATGGATGAACATCATTTCCAGTAGGGTTCAGAGTTTAAACATTGTTCCCTGCTGAGGCCACCTTGGATTGGATGCAGACATGCCAGATTCAAATTTTGAAGGAGGCCACCCAAGGACTGTTTTTTATTAAAGATTGTTTCAATTTGATTAGTGGTTTCAGAGACCCAATTTTTTAATGGAAATCAATATAACAACGGCAGTAGAATACCGAAGGAACAAAGGGGTGAAATTCACAAAAATCGAAGTCTAAAGACGGCAAAAACGAGAACACAGAAAACAATGACGTTCGACACAAAAACAATGACGCCAGACAGACACAAAGCACAGAACCAGAAACCACAACATTCAGAACAAAGGCACTCACAGTGTGAACTCCAGGGAAACTGAGAGTGACATCAGGTGCTCCGGAAGGGTAAGCATGTCCTGCTCTGTTAACAACACCCGTCACACTGTGAGTGATTCAATCCGGGAAAATGTCAAAGTCGGTAGTCAAATCCGGGAAGACGTGAATCTAGCTGAAAATGTCCACTTTCATTTGGGATACTGACACGTCATATCTTTCAATGATGCTATGGTGACGGCCATAGAATTTCTTGAGGGATGAGATTAACAAAGGTTGAACAAATCCCTGACTAAGCAGCTTTTGGGACAGTGTTTTTGCTGTTAAAAAAATCACTGTACAAACTCGACAGTAACGAATCAACTGTGAATTGTACACTCCATAGGCTGGAGAGGTAGGTATATTGCTGCTAAGAAAGGGAAAGTTCACAATGGGGAAATTAAAATCATCACGCTTGTCATATAGCTTAGATTTCAAACGTCCATCTTCGTCAATATACAATAAAAGATCTA
>MJUU01054981.1:6274-19131 GCA_002080025.1 Modiolus philippinarum | reverse complement strand
CTCGGTGTACTTCTTATTTGAATCGGGGTTGTTCTTAACAAAATATGTTTTGTCTTTCCCTACAACTAAATAGGTGTATCTGCGTTCTCCATTTTTTGTGCAGAAACATTGATGTATTAAATCTGCAATTACTGTTTTCAGTTTATTGTGTGGCAGGGTTGTATAAAGTGTAGAAAAGTCAAAAGTTTGAATGCTATGGCAATGGGCAAGACTGGTTGAGGAAAGCTGTTCAAGGAGATCTTTTGAATTTTTAAGAATCCACATTTGATTCACACCGCTTGTGGAGTAAGCTTTATTACAGTAATTTTTCAGGCCGTCTCTGACTGCGGTCAACAAAGTAGTGAGTAGCTGTGAAAGAGGTTTAGTGGTGCATCTGGAAGACCCGGCAATGAATCTCTGTTTGTATGGATTCTTATGAAGTTTAGGTACCCATGTTTCCACTGTAGGCTATCTTGAAAGAGGTATTGATCTGCTGAATACCTTTTTTGTAGGGACCATCTAAGGACCATTGTGACTAAGTTTGGATCTCACTGGACTAGTAGTTTTTTGAGATCTTTGAACGTCTTTTTCATAGGTTCCCGATCTTGTAACTATGTTCCCTGCTGCAGCCATCTTGGACGAGGTATGGACCTGCAAGATATTTTATGGAAGGGACTATCTGAGGACCATTGGCACTGTAACTAAGTTTGGTTATAATTGGATTCAATGGTATTTTATAATTAGAAGATCTCTGACGGGCATTTTTCGGTATGTCTGTTCTGGCATCTCTTTTGTATTGAAGAATTTGAAAAGACCCATATATGGAAGGAAATACATTTTTGCTTTGTGCTCTAGTTGTCTTAATAACTTATTCTTACAATACTGCTTGAATCAAGTCTGACATATTAACTAAAATATAAAAAAAATAAAGGAGCAGCTTTTAATAAGTTTCAAACATTGTCAGATTTTCCTACCTTTGATCATGTTGATAGGTATAAACAAATAACAATTTGCACCTACCTGTAAGCTGTTTTTGTGTCCAAAATATTTAAATATCAGTACATTTGCGAAGAGGTGGATATATTGTTACAATAAAATGGAGCTAGGATGTTACAGAGGCTGATTTTACTAGCTCGTGTAACCATGGAATCTAGAAAAATGCAGACCTGTTGACCCATTTTGGCACGAAAGAGTAGTCCAAGGCGAATAAAAGCGTAGTATTTGTCTTGAAAGAGTAGTTTCCCATGTGTTTATTGAAGAGGCACCCATGCGCTGCTAAGAGTAGTTTCCAATGTGCTGCTTTCTTTTATTTTTCGGACCCTACTCAAGTGTAAATTACAACATATCATTCTTTTAAGTGCCCGCCGTGCGCGGTCCCGGCTTATGAGTAGGCCCGCAGCGAGTATGAGTCTTCCTAACAGAGGACCCCGAGGGAACCCCGGGATATAGAAATAGGACCTAGTATCTCCAGCTTGCGGGGTGTGACCCCTCCTAAACGGGAGCTGACCCCGAGGGTCCCGGGATATAGAAATACGACCCATTCCGTGGTTGTGCGGGATTAATAAATACACAACCCATCTTTTGGATGGGATGTAAACTCAGGTCCATGTGTTGGAAGAAATGCCACGCTTCCTGCACATTAAAGAACCCTTGTAGGAAGCTTTTTTTTGAGTTGTCCGTAGGTGATCGGCTACAAGGCTAAATTCTCTGCCCTTTTCGATTTCACCCTACTTTTCCATTGGCAGTAAGAATTTCCCGTCCCATGACCCTTTCCATACCCCAAAGTGATTATTTATTAACAAACTTGTTCTCGTCTTGATATAGCTGAAATATTGCTGAGTAGACGTTAAACAATAGTCCTTCAATCAATCTTTTAAGTGCATTTACTTGGTGATTTCCAGTAAGCAATGTTTCCGAGTTTCAACTGCCACTGGAAAATGGGTAGGGGCGGGAAATTTAACATTCTTGAGTCTACTCGTAACGAGAAATATAGAAAGGGTCTTAATACTGCGGAGGACGTAGCGTTTTTTCCATAATGACTGATTAACTAATACTAAGAGTTTAATGTCCAGTAAGCACTATTTCAGCTTTACCATGACGATAGCAAGTTAAATCAGTCTGGAAAAGAGAAGTAAAGGTGGGAGACGACTTTTAATTTGCACTGGAAAATTGGAGAAATAGGTAGGGACCGGAAATTTAGCCTTCTTTACAACCCCAGTGAGCAAGTCTGCTATAATGAGGAATTAAGATGGCGTCTTCATACTGTATAGGACGTGGGTTTTCCACGCATTTTTTGCTGATATGGTTAGCGGTCATGCTTTCCGTATTATGATCCGACTTTCCCGCATAGACAAGGCATTCATCTTGGCACCACCCGGGAACGTGCCCGGCAGAACTCTAGCTGGAGCCCCTGAATTGAATACAAAATTGATAACCTAGCTGGAGCCCAAGAATTGATTACAAAATGCATAACAAAACTATCAATTCAATATATAATATAAATAAAATAAGAAAGAAATTAATGTGAAAGGACAACTTGGGCAACAAGTTTTGAAAGTCCCTCATAAATGGGTAGAGACAGGAAATTTAGCCTTCCATCCTAATCCCCGAGTCTGCTCTTGTAAGATAAATATAGAGGGGCCTATCTTATACTGCATTCGGCGAGGTGTTTGTCTAGACATTTTGTCTGCAATGATTCGCGGTCAGGTCTTCCATATTATGACATAACTACACAGCATACACAGGGCATTCCCTTGTCCAACACTTGACCCTTCCAATACACCAGTTACAGTTTGGAATAATGTGGTCTTATAAAGTTCTACGCCTGTCGTTGGAAATTACTCAATTATTTGCAACCAGTTTGCGTACTCTGTATAAAATAAAAGTACCAGCAAGTATATGCGTGGTGGGATCACCTGGACCTTCTGGTACCTAAATATGTTCTAAGGAGCTCCCTCTACAGAGCTGTCAGTCGCTTCCCCAAGTCGGGATAAAACGTTTTGGATGATGCCTACTGTATAATAATACATTACAGGTAGGATTGATATGGTATAAAACGTTTTGTATGATACATGCTGTATACTAATGGTCTAACAGTACATTACATCTAGTATTGATCCGGGATAAAACGTTTTGGATGATGATTACTGTATAACAATGGTCTAACAGAACATATCAGATAGTATTGACCCGGTATAAAACGTTTTGTTCGATGCAGACTGTATAACAATGGTCTACCAGTTCATTACAGATAGCACTGACCGAGATAAAACGTTTTGTATTATGCAGACTGTATAACAATGGTCAAACAGTACTTAATAGGTAGTATTGATCCGTTTTAAAACGTTTTGTGTGATGCACACTGTATAACAATGGTCTAACAGTCCCATAAAAATCCGATGAAAAATTAAATTACTATGTACTGTGCAAAGGACAAGGTACACATATGGCGGATTTTGGCCTCATATTTTATAAAAAAAATTAAAAGCCAATCATCCATTCCACGACCCATTAAATATGTTCCCCTTTTTCTTAGGAATACATTGATAAAAGATGTCATTTATAAATACCATTTTCGACGAGAAATATAGCCGTAAATTATTCATAAAACGTGAAAACAAGCATTTCTGTAGAATATACTGGTTTTGAAAAGCGAAATTCAGGGTCAGCGCCAACGTGTACACTAATTTCACTCTATATATAATATCAATCGTGTTGATATTATATATAGAGTGAAAATACGGGTTGTCTCAAAATGTGCACAAAACGTAAACACTATCGATTCTGCGCATAGAAGGTTTGAATTGAGGTACTCAAAGGGAAAATAGGTTCTTATATTGACCAAAGGAGAGAATTACAGAGTGTACCGGAGCGCCTGTGGTACAAACACGATTTTATTTCTGGTATCAGACAGCCAATCAGTATCTCTCCACAGAAGATCTGAAAAAAAAGATTAAACACCATGCAAACGGGTCGTTTCATTATCATTATATTCATAGTGCAGCTATTAGTGTTCATTGTCAATGCAGCAACGCACTTGGTCAGGTCTGATGGTTAACGTTTCGTCTTTACAGCTGCACGATTAAACATCTTACAAATGTTGATGCTAGGTCTATCCATAAAATGCTGCATGGATTGTTTGTTTTTTGTTTTTTTATTTTTATTTTCTTTTGGCAAATATAAGTACTGCTAATTAACATAAGACGTATTGAGTTTGGCGTAGCTCAGAGGTAACGTGTTCGTCTGTAAATCTGAAGATATGGGTTCGAATCCCGTCATAAGCAGGTGATATTTTTTCTTTTGTTTTTTTATCTGTATACATGGTTTTGAGTATGTAATTTCAGTTTTGATGTGCATTAAAAGGTCATTATTAAAAAAAAGTTTGTTTTCACATCCCATGTATGATGCAAATGTGTATGTGGTATGGGAACCAAATTCAATGGGTATCCTGTGTAAATTGAAAATAACTCAGCTATACTCATGTTTATTTTCTTTCAGATCTTCTTCACTCCAGGGCTCAATAAAGCAAAGAAGAGAAGACCGCATCTTGAAAACAAAAAAGGGTGTGTAGAACTATTTGGTAAGTTTGGGTTATGTTTCGAAAAAAAAAAAAAGAAACCTCTTCACAATGTTTTATTTTGATCCAAACAATATCTATTCCGGGTAAAGTTCAATAGGATTAGGCAGCAGAAAAAGCTAATCCGTCTCAATAAATACATGGTTCAACAGTAACAACAAATTAAGTAATCACAAGATATGGAAATAATTTTTTATTACCATTATTTATTTTTGTACACTCTAAAAAAATATTACTTAGTATTGCTTAAAATAAGTAATCAATTACTCAAACTGAGTAAATATTTAAGTATTTAAAGTTGTCAGAATCTTAAGTAATTGCCAATCATGACAAGTAATACTTAGTAATTTATTACAAAATATTCCAATTACTAAGTAATAAGTTACTAAGTATTCCAATTACTTAGTAATGACTTTACTTATTTGTTTTAGTAAAAAAATTACTTAAATTAGTATGAAAATAAGTAACTTTAATACTTGAAAATAAGTAGTTAAAATACAAATTCTAGTATTATGGGGACTGAATCAAGTAATGAATTTACTCATTCCACTCTTAATTTGGGTAATTGAATTAGTAATAGAATGAGTATTTTTCGTAACAAAACTAGTAAATTATTTACTTTTTTCAAGTATTGAATCAAGTAAGACTATTACTTATTACGATTGAAACAAGTAAACTCAATGATTACTAGAAAAATCGTATACCTACTAAAACAAGTAACAGATCCACTAGTTTGTTATAGGAATAAGTAATCTTATTACTCTGATGTGAGTAATCTAATTACTCAATTTTATGTTTAATTAAACAAGTAAATCAATTACCCTTTTTAGTGATTGAAACAAGGTAGTAGAATACCGAAGGAACAAGGGAAGCGATGACTCCAAAAATCGAAGTCCAAAGACATGGCAAAAACGGCAACAGAGAAAAACGAAGACAAAACAAGGATGTGAGACAGCTACAATGCATGGAAATAAAAAGATAACATTAAGAACTAAATGAAATGATAAATACTTGTTATAAGTAATAAATCTACTCAAAATCAATTACTTCTTACTTATATGAGCTAGTTACATCAGTAATTTATTTACCCATTTTGGTAATTCAGTTCCTAATGTCACCAGACATAACTCATCTTCCAAATGATTCGATATTATCCCAAAAAGATTGTCATAGGAGAGATCATAACATAATAGTTCATGTAATCGGGGACAGGTAGAATATGCCTGCCATAAGTGAAGAATTAAAATGATGTCCATGTATCAAATGATATGATGGTAACTATACTCAGTAAAGGTTTACCTTGTTGCCTTTTGCAAATTATGTAGGGATTAAGTCATCCTATGTACAGGGTGTGCGTTTGCAGGCTATGCTTCCTAATATTTTGTCAGTCTCGACTGGTAAGGAAGCCATTCTCAATTATCGTTTGACGAGCATCACAGAAAAATGATAACTTCCTCCATAAAGCTACATCAAAGTAAACTAGTAGCTGTGGAAATAGAACAATGAGTAATGGGGTGGAAACATTGAAAATTTTCACTGTACTACTGTCCAAACATAATAAGTTAGTATTGTTCATCATTTCAATCTCTGGAATTCAAATAAATAAATCACAGTGTGAACGATAGTTAAGCCAAATCAAAAGGCAAACTATAAATGCCAAGTAAAAAAAAACTATATGCAGATATAAACATTTTATTTTACTTGAATATTCAATTGTTATCACAAATAATAAAAAACAACTACAAAATAGAACTACAAATGACTATAAACTCTATTATGCATTAGTTAATATAAAGGACTTGAGGGACAATGTTTGGT
This sequence comes from Modiolus philippinarum, assembly GCA_002080025.1. Lineage (NCBI taxonomy): Eukaryota > Metazoa > Mollusca > Bivalvia > Mytilida > Modiolidae > Modiolus > Modiolus philippinarum. Next base: position 12,758 of record MJUU01054981.1, on the reverse strand, counting down.
TACAGCCTTTTTTGGTCCCCTAGCTGACAAGTTTTTGAAAATTTGCCAAAAGTTTAATGTTTTTTGGTTGCATCTACCATATTCATGATTCTTTTGCCCAAATTTTAAAGAAGACCTTAGAAACGGCACTATGTTATTGTCCAAAAATGGCAAAATCTCAAAACTGTACAATTTCTTCTTTGATTGAAATGGAAGTGGTCACTCATTTGTTCATTCATGATAATTTTATGTAAATTGTAATATACTATTTATAACAACATGTATAAAGCTTGTGAGTGAACACATGTCCACAATGTTAATATGCCAAAAGATCACCAAAATCGAGCCTTTTAAGTCATTTTTCAAGACTTTCCCATTTTGTGCTATTAAGATTTTCTCAATTTGTGCTATGTTTTGTTGACTTATTTGAGCCCATGATTTAATAACTATGCTTTAAAATATGTCAACTGCCTTACTAAACATATTCCTTGACAGATGAACTGGCAAACAATAAACATGGGGCTTCACCCAACACATTTTTAATATATAAAACCTCTAAAATTGAACTCGTTTGGTCTCTAATTCTAAAATGGTATTAGCAAAAAATTAAATTCATTACATTACATTTTTTTTGTTCCTGGAACATAATGTTCAAATTTTTCCAATGATCTGTATCTAGAATTAAATTAATAAATGAATAAAAACCATAATTTAAAAAATTAATGAAACTATAAAACGTGCCTGTAAGACATGGATGCCCCACCAAGAATTTTATCACAAACTGAAATGTGATAAAATGCAAAATTTAAACAAAGTTATTCAACCATAAAAAGTAGGTCATGGACACCAAATCAATTGTGAAATAGACAAATATCTTCCTGCTGGCCTACTTTTATATTATTCTACCTTTTGCAGTTCCTGAGAAATGTACCTTAACGCAAAACTTAAACTGTACATACTGACGGACAAGGGTAATACTATATGCCCTTCCACATTCGTGGGAGGGGCATAAAAAACCCAAATAATTATTTTGTCTAATAATTGAATAAAGACAAAAGTGCACATGCAGAATTAACCCGAGCTGCACAATTGGAAAACAAATAATTTACAACCTTCATTTTCTGAACAAAGCTGATTTTTGTAGTACATAAATTTTGTTTTGTAAATAAAACTTAATTTCACCTGACATCAACAAGAAAGACAACTCAACATCTTTTTTTTATACAACACAGAAAAAAATACCTATATTTACATTAATACCCAAGTAGTGTCAGGGTGTCTCTCCTATTTTTTTTCCATAAATTCAAATTATATCGGTCTACAAGACATACTCCCAAATTAGTTAACAATATATTTTCTGGAGCATAAATTCTAATGGATCTGGTTATAGCAATTGTAATAAGTCTAATGAAACAGTAAGTCCTCAATAAGTCTTTGCAATTAAATGGGTTTCTGGTGTCATAATGACTCATTAGTGTAACAACACTTTGAAACAACTAGGCTCGAAAACCAACATGTCAACTGAAAGACAACAACGAAAACCCCTTTATTTAACAAGAGGAGCTGTGGTAAAAAACATTCCCAAGCTCTCCTGCAAAGCATAAATGAACATTTTCAAAAACGTTACTATGTAAAAATGAGAAAGGTATCAATAGTCCTATTCTCTGATAGGATTTTCATTACTTTGATATGTTTATAACAAATATATTTAAATTCATGCCTATTAAATTTCAACAAATTAGCTATACAAACTGGTCGACGAAATGAAATGAAATATTATCCATGATCAAAAATCAAAAATACTTTTCACTGAATTTTTCAGTATTTTTCTTTTTTTATCAGATGATATTATGTATCAAAATGCCATAGTTGTATCAAAATAACATATATAGTTGAAAAATATCAAAACATTTAAAGAATCTAGAAAATTTATTGAGAGCAAAGCATTTTTAAAGTATACCATCTATGATGGCAACCAAAAATATGAATACAGGATTGGTATAAACTATTATCATATATTTTTGTGTAGAATTTGGATAGTGTCCAAAAATGACTACTTTCTACTCCTAAAAAAATTGAAATACTACACTACATATTTACAAAAATTTCAAGAAAAACTACCATACAGATGCAGCATATATAATACAGCCAAATTCAAAATAATGTTCTATCCCTTCATGCCTGATCCTACATTGTGGCTTTTAATATAGGTACGTATTAAATGAACAAAAATGAAATAAACTTTTCAAAGAAAGGCATTAAATTTTTTAGCTTGGACTTTTGAAAAAAATTTAACAAACATATATGAGAAATAAGGAAATTATTTAATTTTGTTCTTTACAAAAATTGTGCTGAATTCTATGGGTATTTTGGGTAAGGGAAAAGAAATTTTTTAAAAAATTTCCCCTAAAATGTACTTTTGCCATTGACAATAGACAGAATAAAAAATCTGTGTTTCCGGTAACCATACCGACCCTTGATTTTTGGGGCTTAAAATGCCTACCCTAAAGTTTTTTTGGCAATTTTTAAAGCATAATGTCTATATAAAAAGTAAACTGACCCTAATTTTGAAAAGTATGTTACCAGAAACACAGGTATTTTTTTAGGCCTTAAAACAAGTCTTCATTGAATTCGGCAATGAATTTATCAAAATTTTTTCGTGCCCTTTTAAACACTGTTAAGTCTTGCTCATGTACATCATCTCCAAGCAGTTCTTGCTGAAGGAATAACAAAAATCCAGTACTGCTTGTACTGTATCCAAGCTGGGAGGTGTAGTAAACTGCCATTACACCAAGTATAGCCTCCGTTGCATTTTCACATTTTGAGATCACCTCCGTCTTATACATCAGCATTACTGTGTATTTACCATCGCCTGTCCTCTTGATCAAAATCCAGGCGTGGTCAATACCTTTATGTAATTGGGTTGCTTCATTCCAAGTTTCATTACACTGAAAAGGAAAAGAAATTTCATTAACGTGTTAAAACAAGTGAGGGTGCAAAAAAGATACATGTATCTTTGCTCTATCTGTACTAGTTAGATTGATGGCAGAGTTTGTGTAAAGATTATAAAGAAAATAAATGTTGTTATGTCATGAACTACTATATAAACTAGAAAAAGCTCACTTAAATACATACCCACCCGCTCCCCCATTTGATTCCAGAAATATAATATTCAGAAAAATAAACAAGCATGGACCCAAATTGATGTCTCGCCCGTCACTACTTGATGTGAAAACTCTGACTAAATAAGAAAACTTCACGTGTTGGCTGACTGTGAAATTAAGGTAACTGACAAAAGCAATATAGCAGACTGTCATGTATCACCCAAAACCAAAATGCCAAATATCAGTGACCTACTACTAATAGATACTGAAAAACCAAACATGTTCACTAGACCGTGAAAATGAGGTCAAGGGCTAAAGCCAAATAGAAGGATGTCATGTTCCATCTGAGACAACTCAACATACCAAATATTATTGACCTTACCTTAATAGGTACTGGGAAACTTAACATGATCACCTGCCCATGAAATTGAGGTCACAGACAAAAGCCATATAGCAGACTGTCATGTACTACCCAATACCAACCTATCTACAAATATCATTGACCTACCACTTAACATTTACTGAGAAAATGAAATAATCCAAAAACTTAACATGCTCACTAGACAGTGAAATTGTGGTCAAGGACAAAAGCATATGATAGACTGTCATGTACTACATTAGACCAACCTACATACCACATATCATTGACCTACCACTCAAAGTTACTGAGAAACTAAACTAAGCACAAAAACTTAACATGTTCATTGGACCGTGAAATTGAGGTCACAGACAAAAGCCATATAGACTGGCATGTACTACTCAAGACCTACCTATATACCAAATATCATTGGCCTACTACTTATAGTTACTGAGGAAATGACCTTATCACAAAAACTTAATATGAAAGTTTACGTCCCTGCCATACTTTGTACGTATATGTCTCGCTTTCCGCTTTCCGTACTCAAATACTAGATTGATTTGAAACCAACTTTAATACTAGGCTACAGGGTACCTGATGAGGATTTACGGCCTTGGTCTTATTTATTGACCTAAATGATATCCGAAACACTTGGTGAAAAGAATTATAGTATATATAATATATAAATGAAAACACGGATAGTATATATATAATACATACACCATTGGGATATACTTTTTCCTTTTTTGTAAAGTATATCTGAATAGTTACACATGCATTTAATAAAATGAAATAGACAACATGAATAATTTTACCTATGTTCAAGGATTTGCTCTTGGCAAATATTTTATTGCTAAAAGAAATGATATATGAACCTTATTTATTACGAGAATCTTTCTAGGAAAACCATATGGTAATAACTACTATGCTATTACAATAAGCACAATATACTTGAAATCTTCTTCTTTTAATATAAATGTTACTTCATGCAGATCTATTTTAAGGATACAGGGTTAACTTCTGATTTTGCTTGGATAGGTTCTGGACACGTATTTTATTTATTATGAAAGAGTGAATAAAGTTGTGACTATGTACATTCAGTTGCATCATAGAAATTTCAGGGACATTACTTGTTTAGACTTGATTGATTTAAATGGAAATAAGTATTTTCATATGAGACATATCTTCCATTTTATCTTGCCTATGATGATAGTCACTGGAAGCGAGACATTTAGATGTTACTTCCTGGCAGCGGATACATCTAGTTTCACATTCAATAAGCAATGAAGGGATATGGAGTAAATGTTCATTAGACAAAGTCTCTACAAATACATGGTTGGTAAAACAAAGCAATGGAAAATGTTTTTATTGTTGTTCTAGTCCTTTTCTCAGTAAGGTAACTTTAATATCTGGATTCACTATATTTTGTGTATTGATGTATTTTAGGGGAACATGCATGACAGTCAGCTACATGTACTTATAGAATGACCTTGGCCTCAATTGTACGGTTGAGTGACTTTGTAAAATTTGAAATATATTTCAAGTTGATTTCTTATCAACTGTAATGGATAGGCTCCCCATATTTCCTCTGTTGTTAAGTAAAGGCAGTTGCATACCAGTCTGACACCTATCATGTACCCTTGATCTCAATTTTATGATTCATTTACTTTAATAACTTTTAAGCATTACATGTAATACTTATTGTATAATTGGAACACATACAGGCACTATATTTTGTCAATTGTTGCATCCAAGCGGGTGTATGCCAATCTACACCTATCATTTGGCATTGGCCTCAATTTCATGGTTCATTAACTTTGACAACTTTTATAAATTAATACTTATTTCTGTGTAACTACAACACCTAGAGGCACTATATATTTGGTCTTTTGTTACTTTTTGTTACTTTTAAGTGGTTGCATGGGAGTCTGACGACTTTCATGACCATAATTTCATAGACTTTGACAACTTTTAAAAATTAATACCTTTTTTTGTGTGTCTCTGGAACACCTGCAGGTACCATATTTGGTCAATTGTTACATTGAACATCTAAATGGATGCATGTTATTCTGATACCTGTCATGAAGCCTTGACCTCAATTTCATTGTTCAGTGACTTTGTTAACAAGTTACATCTCAGCAACTGGAACAAGTACACTATTATCTGTTGTACTGATACATTTTAGTGCGACACATATTATATGACCTTGACTTCAAGTTTCTATTTTTAGCGAATAAGTTATTTGTACATTAAATCCATTGGAATAAAGATGTACTACATAAAGACATAACAGTTATTCAATAGAATCCTTTCATAGGAATGTAGGACACTATATTAGGTTCATCATTTGTTGGCAAAATATGCATAGTCAGATGAGTGATTTCTGTTTCTTCACAGCAAAATCAAGCTGTTAAGTGATACATCCTTTTTTTGTACGACAACAAGGATTGTGAGCTCCTTCAATTTTAATAAAATGTTTCTTGGTTGGTTATTTAGTTGAAGTTTTGTAGCAGCATCATTTTTGAATTTGGGTCCAATTATAATATATATACAGAACTAACTTAGCATCAATATTTTCTCGAAAGTGGACACAAGAAAATAAGGATATGGAGTAAATCTGCATGAGACAAAATCTAAAATGACTCCATTAAAAAAGCAGTGGTAAAATACTTTTATTGTTGTTCATCATCTTGAATATTAAATCAAGGTTTTGATTCAATAAAATTGTATTCGTTGCTGTAATGAGAACAAGTCAAAAGTTTAACTTTTAATCTACTCACTCAAATAAATTAATAATTATATAAAATTTAATTGTTGTATTACATGTCTAAAGATATATTTATCAAAATGTATACCACTGAATGAACAACAGAAAAAATAGAAAAAACACAAAGATATAATCCATTGAGGTAAATCATCATACATGTTTTTTACCTGTTCAACTAGCTCTTCAGCATGTTCAGTCACTGTTGCAATTGTCACTACAGAAGTTTTACGGTCGTCACCACGATTTGACAGACCATTACAATGTTTCAGTTTCACA
>MJUU01054980.1:0-11104 GCA_002080025.1 Modiolus philippinarum | reverse complement strand
GAGCTATATTTTATTTATGTTAGCTTATTTTTATAGTTAATTTATATTTACTGATGCTGTATTTATATTATTATGTAAATACAGAATGTTTCTGTATTTTAATTTAGCCTTTTAGTATTGTCCCATATTTTCATATATTCGATCAGTGCGTACTATCTATTCAGAGTATATAATTGTTTTTGGGTACTGATCACAATGTCATGGCGTAGGAAATAGTTCGGTATTTGGCGACTTTTTATCAGTTTAACCCACCCTAGATCAATTATCTGAATACACATAATTTAAGAGGTGTATTTTTACAAATGATTTGAAGCGATTTGTTCATGTTTTGATAGCTAATACTACAAATATTCATACACCACCGTTTCCTCAGTATCAGGCAAACATATTATTGATTGTCTATTGATCGTTATGTAGTAGAGTTATCTTTTCTTTAAATTCTGTGTTTTTAAAATCGACCAATAATTATCATATTTATGATTACATCATATTTACTTTAATACTTGATCTAATTAAAAAGTATAAATTTTCATTAAATAGAATAATATATAGATATGATGGTCTGTAAATTCTGAAATTTGTTTATTTAAATTTCTATTATTAGGATTTACATGGAAATATTTGGGTTTCTTTATATATATTAAATGTTCTTTGACACTCCACGTATACTTTGTTATCAATTTAGTGCTTTGAATGTTGTAGGAAATACTGAAATTCCAAAACTGTCAACAAGGGATAATTAATGATATTTAATTTAATTTAATGCTTTATTTATTTTACGAGGATTACAAACAGCACAAAGGCTACAAAGTTGCTCTCCTCAACATAAACAGACAAGACAATATAATACAAGACAAAACACAATATAACTCTCATTCACATACTCACACATACAATGTAGTATAGTCAAATAGGTTCTGACACAAATTTGTAAAATAAATTACATAAAACGTTTACTGTTTTCTATAAATTCAAACACATACTGAAATAACATTTTGCTGTCATCCATTGAGAAATCATCATTACCAAATATAAAGATTTTAACTAAATAGTTGCATAAAATTTCTTTAAAAGATATCAAATTTACATTTGGACAGAGTTATGCTCTTACTTTTTGGAAGAATAATAATCTTAAATTTTTATATCTATCACACTGAATAAAAAAGTGCTCAATAGTTTCAGGCTTTTTAGCATTACATCTATTGCATAGCCGAGAGGCAATTAAGTTATATTTAAATAAGTGATCATTTAAACCACTCAAACCGAGTCTAATACGAGTATGGTTTATTTCACCCCTACCATGACCAAAGGAATACATTTTTTGCTGTTATTTTTGCAAAAATATTTGTTAATTTTTTCTTTAAAAATATTTAAAGAACCTGATAATTTGTAATCAGCTGGAATCTTATTCCACTCTTTAATCGTTGATGGAAAATAAGATGATAAGAATTTACTTGTGCGTCCATGCAATGGCAAAATGTTATCCATGCGACGCAAATTATAATTTTGTGTGTTATGAGTAATTAAGGGACAACACTCAAATAAATAATTAGGACACTCATGGTTAATTATCTTAAAGAATAGAATAAGTTTATGAATTTTACGTCTTGTCATCAAAAAATTTAGTCCAAGTTCATTTAATAAGTCTTTGTGTTTTGTTATTTTAAAAGCACCGGCTATAAGAATTGCAGCTCTTCTTTGTACTTTTTCTAAAAGATCACTTTCACTTTTCAGACAGTTATCATATAATATATCACAGTAGTCAAGAATTGGTAAAATCATACTTTTATATAACTTTTCTAAACACGTTCTTGGTAAAAATCTTTTCATTCTAAACATGATATCTAATCTTTTGTTTGATTTCTTACATATTGTAGTAATATGATTACTCCATGATAAATTTTCGGATATAATTAAGCCAAGATATTTGTGTTCATTAACCTGTTTTAAGATCACATTATCTAAAATAAGGTCAGGATGAGGAATTTCTAATTTTTATTACAAAATATCATATATTCTGTTTTATTTGGATTGAAGGTTACTCTCCACTGAGAGGCCCATTTACTTAAATTATTGAGATCTCTATTTAATACATTAAACGAATCTAAACTATCAATATCTTTTAATAATGTTATGTCATCAACAAAAAGTTTCATGTCACTTTCAATATTCTCATTTATATCATTTATGTACACTAAAAATAATAAGGGGCCTAATATGGAGCCCTGGGGTACACCTGCATTTGTATGTTGAACTTTTGAAGATTTACCACTTATAACGACTTTTTGTGATCGATTAAACAAGTAATTTTCTAGTAATTGAAACAAGGTTCCGCAAATTCCTAGTTGTGTTAGTTTAAAAAGTAATCCATCATGCCAAACTTTGTCAAAGGCTTTAGAAACATCCATAAATACAGCACATACATGTCTACCATTATCAATAGATTTATAAATATCATGGATCATACTGACAAGCAAATTAACAGTTGAATCATTCTTCTTAAAACCACTATTATTTTCAATAAGGAGATCATTTTCAATCAAATAATCATATAGTCTTTTAAAAATAATTTTCTCCAAACATTTCGATATTGTCGGTAATAATGCTTTTGGTCTATAGTTAGTTTTAATTTGTTTATCTCCACTTTTAAATACAGGGCAAATATTAGATGTTTTCCACATTGATGAAAATACCCCATTTGATAGACAATAGTTAAATATTTTTGTGAATGTTACATAAAGACAGAGCACATTTCTTTAGAACAATATTATTTAACCCATCAGCACCTGAAGATTTGTCGATATTAATCTTGGACAGTAAAGCATATACTTCATTCTCATCTGTTTGCAAAAGGCTTAATGTATTATTACAAAGCAAATTAAATGGGGGAAGGGGGTAGGGATCTGTGTTATCTAATCTCATATGAGAAGAGAATAGTGAATTAAATAATTCAGCTTTTTGTATTTCATCTGAAATCGTGCCGAAATTTTCACTTAAAGGTGGTATACAGTGTTGTGATTTAGAACCCAAAATGGATTTACTAAGTGACCAGAATTTTTTGGCATCTAATTTATCTTTGGAAAGTTTATTAATAGTGTTTTCAGTATACCTATTAATAGCATTGCGTTTCATTCTATTGGCTTCTCTTCGAGCTATTATGAATCTTAATTTGTTTTCATCACTGGGAAAATTCTTAAACCTGTGAAAAGCTCTGTCTCGAAATCTGAAAGCCCTTCTGACCTCATTTGACATCCACGGTTTATCCTGTGGTCTAATAATTACTACCTTATTGGGTATGTATTCATGTAAAACTGAAAGTATCAATTTGTATGTATAATCAACAATATCATCTATATCATCATAAATGAGGTAGGCATTGTCGAAAGGGGCAGAGAGTAGGGCATTATTTAAATCATCAAAATCTGCAGTTTTGTAATCCCAAACTTCACGAGAATAAGCATGTTGCTTATAAGTTTGAATGTTTAATTTACAATATATTGTACAGTGATCTAAATTAGATAGAGGGGAAATAACACCAGAATCAGTTACCATATGTGGAACATCGCAGAAAATCAAATCCAGCAAGGTTGCTGTATTTTCAGAATATCTTGTGGGTTCATTAATTAATTGATCTAAATTTCTGGAAACTGTCAATTCAAACAATTGTTTACGAAGTTCACTGTTTTGGTGGTTATCATACCAATTTATACATGTATCATTAAAATCGCCAAGAACTAATATTCCATCAGGTGCGTCTGACTTTACAGTATCAATAGAGTCCTGAAATTTGGTTAAGAATTCATTTCTACTGTTACCGACCCGGTTACCGAAATCTATATTACTGTTAATGACCCGGTTACCGAAAGCTATATTTTTATATAGCCTAGGTGGCCGAGTGGTCTAGGGCGCTGGACATAGCGCAGGCGGTGTTGCCATAGATGACAACAAGCAGGGTTTCAAATCCAGTCGAAGACCTTGCTGGATTTTCCGATGTTAACAGGTTTAAAAAGATGATTTTCATCACTGTTGGCATTCGGAATCATATATTCTACCTTTGCAGCTCACCTTACCAACACATTATCATTCATATTATACAGAGCTGTGTGCAACACTATTATCTATATACCTAATGTATCTTACCTGTTGCAACCTTATCCTTCTTCTATCTATTTCCTACCCACCTAATATTCATCGTGTGCTATGTTACAACTCTAGATCTCTTACGAGGAGGAATGACCCGGTTACCGAAAGCTATATTTTGATATAGCCTAGGTGGCCGAGTGGTCTAGGGCGCTGGACATAGTGCAGGCGGTGTTGCCATAGATGACAACAAGCAGGGGTTCAAAACCAGCCGAAGACCTAGCTGGATTTTCCGATGTTAACAGGTTTAAAAAGATGATTTTCATCACTGTTGGCATTCGGAATCATATATTCTACCTTTGCAGCTCACCTTACCAACACATTATCATTCATATTATACAGAGCTGTGTGCAACACTATTATCTATATACCTAATGTATCTTACCTGTTGCAACCTTATCCTTCTTCTATCTATTTCCTACCCACCTAATGTTCATCGTGTACTCTGTTACAACTCTAGATCTCCTACGAGGAGGAATGACCCGGTTACCGAAAGCTATATTTTGATATAGCCTAGGTGGCCGAGTGGTCTAGGGCGCTGGACATAGTGCAGGCGGTGTTGCCATAGATGACAACAAGCAGGGGTTCAAATCCAGCCGAAGACCTTGCTGGATTTTCCGATGTTAACAGGTTTAAAAAGATGATTTTCATCACTGTTGGCATTCGGAATCATATATTCTACCTTTGCAGCTCACCTTACCACATTTCTACTGTTAGCTGACTGATTTGGTGGTCTATAACAGGAACCAATTAAGAACTTAAAATTTTCAACTTGAATCTCAACCCATATTAATTCAATATCATCAATTTCGTAGTTTATCAATCTTTTAGATTTAATTGATTCTGATACATAAATACAGACACCCCCATATCCAGTATCATTTTCGCGATCACGTCTGTATAAATTATAATTGTCTATATTAATTTCATCATCAAGTATTTTACTATTTAGCCAAGTTTCTGACATACAAACAATATCAAATTTTTCCTTTGTACATAATATTGATTCAATTTCATCAATTTTGGCTGTAGTACTCAATGTATCCTTATCCAATGCAAGTAGGCTTCTTGAATTTATATGACATATTTAAAAATTATTTTGATGCGGACCTGGATTTGGATGAACATTTCCAGAGATAAATAGCAGTAAAAATATAACAAGTGCCAGTTTGTACTGAGATTGACACATATTTCATATCTACATGTACAGACCGTAATAGTTAAAGAACTAACGTTTGATATGGTTTAATAAAGGTACACCTTGTAGTACCTCACTAATTTATTTATTTGAAGCACGATGCACAAAGAAAACTCCGGTTTATCAAGGAAGGAGCTTTTATTCCTGTCTACATCTTGATGTTGGTTAACTTATACCAACATATTTTGAGAGGAAATATTTCATTATGGATATACATCGTATATCAATTAATTTTAGAAATAAAAGATATGGCCATGTCTTTTCTTATAAAATCCTTAATCGTTCCGTATAGTATTAGTTCACTTTAATTTGAATAAAAATGTGTAATGTTTAAAAAAGTCATATTATTATTATCTAAAATAATAATTAGAATTGTAAAAAAAACAAACAAACTGTTTGAAAACGAAAACAAGAAAACGAGTTTAACCCCACCGCAATTTTTGCGCCTGTCCCAAGTCAGGAATATGTTGGTCATTGGCTTGTCCGTGTCTTCTTATGAAATTTTAGTTTCTTGATATTTGGGTTATTGGATGTGGTTTGTTTCCATTGATTTATTCACTTTTTTACCTTTTCGGGGCCATTTAGGGCTTTCTATATGTAGTGAGGTTCCTCACTGTGTTGAAGACCATATGGTGACCCCTAGATGTTCTGTTTTGGGTCGTTTTAACCTGGATATGGGATGTTGTCTCCTTGACATTTATTCCATTTCCTTTCTTTTTCATATGAAATAGAAAAGACCCCTATGCTCGCAAATATCTGTCAAATTAGTAATTGTATTAGATGTTGCAGAGACAAAGATTAGAAACTCCTAGTTAATCCGTTGTAAAAATCGGTAATAACACGCGTGTGCGAGACTTCTCGTGAGGTAAATCGATTTTTGATTCCCAATACCTCTAATTTTAATGAAAACTGTACAGAAATGTCAACAAAACGTTTTTTATTGAATATTGATAAATTGTCATGGATATTAATTGTAATATCAGGCTGGGACTAATATAACAGGGATTTGAAACAATTACATTTCTCACAAATTCGGTGTCGCGGCAGATTTACCTGTATTATATATGTTTATTGCCAAAGTCATATAACTATTGGTTTTATCCTTTTGTAACACATTTGTAAATATAAATGTAATGTAACAGTTCAATTATACATTTATATATGTTAATACATTAATATAGCAGAAGGCTGTGTAACATTAAAATGTCAAAGTACAGACAACAGGTCACTTCTAAGCTTCGTGGCTCTGAATATGAATTTGCAAAGATTACATAACTCCTTCACATTATTTGAACGAAGTAACTGTATATATTTAAACGGGCGCATTGCATTTGCGCCAATTTTTTGAAAAGTAGGGTATTTCATTTGCGCCACAAGCTTGTATTTCATTTGCGCCACAAGCTTGTATTTCATTTGCGCCATTTCTCAGTTAAAAACTTTACAGGTAAATTTTCAGGTAATAAGAAGTGGATACTATAATTAATATACCATTTAATATTTTGATATATTATTGGAAAAATATTTAACATATTATCTAATATTAAATATTTAATATATTTAAGTTATGTTAAATTTTCACTTCAATGGTTGGGTAACTTTGTATTTAGTTGTGTCCAAATCAAAAAGATGAAGCGGAGGAAATGCTAATACATGTATTAAATTCTACTCATTTAATCCGAAGGGATATTTTTGTTAATTGTGTAAATTTTTCTTTATTTTTTCTATATGTTTTGGTACTACTGAGCCTTAAAACATTATTGTGATTGTATATTGTTACGAATTTAGAATAACAGTGCTCTTATAGTGTAAATATTAGTTTTAGCGATTTGGTACTAAATACCATGCTCAAAGTTCTACTTCAACCTCCCCGTGATGAGCAGGTAATGCTGGCGAAAAACAGGAAAAAATAAAAGTTAAAAGAATAAATGTTAAAGCATTTTTACTTTTATCTACACTATTTACCTGTATTTTGCGCAAGTGCAAAGTTTTTATTTTGGCGCAAATGAAGTACAATTTGTGGCGCAAATGAAATATTTTTTTGGCGCAAATGAAATACTAATTGGCGCAAAAGAAATGCACCGGGTCTCGACCAGTAATATGATTTGATCAGACATTTTCTAAATCCATGATAAATTGGACATTTGAGAATAAAATGCATCTCGTCTTCGAGATCAGTTTTACAAAAGTTACAAAATCTAATATTTCTAGGAATGCCAGTAAATCTACCACTCTCTACAGCGAGATAATGGCTACTAAGTCTTAATTTTGTAATACACGTTTTATAAACTTCTGGAATACATTTAGTGAGGTAAAATTGCAGACAGAAATTGTCAACCATATGCTGATAAAACATTTTACAGAATTTTTTATCTGACTATCAAGTTCTTGTTTACAATTATCAAACAATCGTAGTTTTATAACATTAATATACAAATCACAAAAATCTCCATTCAAAAAGAAATCTTGGTTACACCATATATCACCTAAACATAAATGAAATAAAATAAAGCCGTTCATCTTATGGCTTGGACAACGTTCTAGCCCTTCATACTACATAGTATAGCAGTTTTTCAAAATACAATTTGTAGTCGTGAGTAGTTTGAACCAATATTTGAACATTCTAACTTTCCTATGCAACCACAATGGAGTTCTACCTAACTCATAATACACAATGGAGTTCTACCTAACTCATAATACACCATGGAGTTCTACCTAACTCATAATACACAATGGAGTTCTACCTAACTCGTAATACACCATGGAGTTCTACATAACTCATAATACACAATGGAGTTCTACCTAACTCGTAATACACCATGGAGTTCTACCTAACTCATAATACACAATGGAGTTCTACCTAACTCGTAATACACCATGGAGTAATACCTAACTCATAATACACAATGGAGTTCTACCTAATTCATAATACACCATGGAGTTCTACCTAACTCATAATACACAATTGAGTTCTACCTAACTCATAATACACAATGGAGTTCTACCTAACTCATAATACACCATGGAGTTCTACCTAACTCATAATACACAATGGAGTTCTACCTAACTCATAATACACAATGGAGTTCTACCTAACTCATAATACACAATGGAGTTCTACATAACTCATAATACACAACGGAGTTCTACCTAACTCATAATACACCATGGAGTTCTACCTAAATCATAATACATCATGGAGTTCTACCTAACTCATAATACACCATGGAGTTCTACCTAACTCATAATACACCATGACATTATTAGTAGAAGACTTTACATGAAGTATATTTTTACAGTATTCTAAATGTACCCGTTCTATTGCTGGTGCTTTATGAGCACCCAAACTTCACATCCATAGCTCAAAATACTCTTAATATATGTGTCAAAAAGTGACAATAACGTAGTAAAATTTAAATGCATAGATTTTATATTTCTTCTCAATGCAAAAACAGTTTTTCTCCCCTGTTCAGACAACTTATTTTGTAAAACATTAAATTTTCCGTTAAAATTAAGTAACACACCAAGATACGTAAAATTATCTACAATGTCTAACTCTTGTCCATTATAATACCATTTTTCATTGTTATTTATTTTCCCACTATTTCTAAAAACAACAACTTTAGTTTTGGTTGTATTGACACTCAGAGACCATCTAGTTGTGTAATCATATAACGTGTCTAGCATATTTTGTAACCCTTCAATTGTTTCAGAAAAAAATGACCATATCGTCAGCATACATTAATAAAAATAGATTCAATTCTTTTACATCGATTGGCAAAGAAGGACTATTTATAAAAGCCATCTCGCAGTCGTTGACATACAGTGAAAAAAGAATAGGCGACAATACTTCCCCTTGCATCAGCCCTAACTCATTGATGAAATAATCTGAATTAAAACCATTCACTCGAACACATGAAGTTACATTAGAGTACATTGACTTTAAAATTTTCAAAAATTTTCCACAAATACCAATATTTGCAAGTTTATACCATAACATTAGTCTCTGTACAGTATCGAAAGCTTTTGTATAGTCAACGAAACAGCAATACAGGCGTTTCTTTGCTGACAATGACTGGATGTTAATGCGAAAATAGCATCTGAAGTCCCAAACCCCGGCCGAAAACCGAACTGTGCATCAGAAATGACATCAAAATCGTCGTATTTTTCAGCATTTCTCTGTTGAAACACAGGACATTTTCAGTACACTTTACATCTACATTTTTCTACCGATTTTAATACAAAATACATCATTTTATAGAAAAAAGATTGCTGCAAATCATAGTGTAACTTTTGTAAAATAAATTTATTGCAAAGTACACAAATTTTGCCCTTCAACTTGGATAATTTTGTTTTTTTTTATAAATATACCGCGAAATTTTACACTTCATGACGTTTTTTTTTTCAGTACACTTTCTATTTTCCCAAAAATATTTAATGCTACAAAATTTATATGACTGAAAAGATGAAACTTCCACGCGAATCATGGTATATTTTTCTTTAAATTTAGTTGAAAATTTAGTTGTAAAATACACAGGGAAAAGTTTCGTGTTTGAACTCAAAAATTTATTTGTAAAAATTGCATGAGCGTGGTTACATCAGTCAAAATTTACCAGCACTGTTAAAAATCTTTCCTGTATAAATTATATATGACTATAAAGCCAATACAAAGAGCTTTATACTGATAAAATTATATTATATTATATTAGTCCCAGTATCAGGTAAGCATAACTATCGGGACATTGTGCCCGTACAGGTAAACTTTGACTAAAATTACGAGGAGTTCCGAACGGATTCTGGTATCCTGGCCCAAGCTGGCTACCGCACAAGGCCTGGTGCAGCGACAGCAAACGGGCCAGGATCCAAGGCTATGGTGTTGAATCATTGAAGCGAGTTTACATGCGTGATCGGTTAACGATATCGAGTAATTACTAATCTCTGTATGTCTCTAGATATTGACAGGCATTCAATTCAATTCAAATCAAATAAAAACCTAACTGTGTATTATCTAGTACATGTGCAGTTTTGACCCCCCCCCAATTTTCCATATTGATAAGAAACAGAAAGGGCTAATGGTGATCCTGAGAGCTTACGACAAGGAGCCAAAGAAACGAACCCTATAAAAATGAAATAAAAAAATTCATAAACATAAAAGCATCTTTTTGTTTTGTTTTGTTTTTGTTTGTTTGAATATAATCCTTTTCAAAATTGTTCAGGTATTACAGGTATGTGAACAATCGAGTATCCTAGGATATGGGTTTACCTATATCTTATCTTGTTAATTACAGGTAGTGTACTCATCCAGGTGTATTTATGTACTAGGCATTCATATAATCTCGCATAGAAATCTCAATTTTCATTGGTAGTTACATTCATAATTTGAATTCTAGTTTTCATTGGGTTGTCATTTAGGTGGGAATCTAATGTCTTCAACATGTTTGTCTTTGGTCAGTTGGCTATATTTTATCTTTGTAAGAGGCCATGATTTATCTTTTGGAGTTTTGTAATAGTTGGACATATTCTCATATCTTGAACAGTCTGTGTATGTGTGAATGAGTTTTGTTTAAATGACTGATAAATTATCAAAATGTGTTTGAAAGTTCTGAGAGCTTTGAGCTTTAAATATATAAAATAGGTTTAAATATTATCAACTTTTGCAGTATTTTGTATAACCTTTTAAATAGGGTGCATTAAACTGAAAAACTTTTATTATTTGATTAAAAAAAGTTTTCATTAAAAGCATGTTTTAACTGATAAGTGAGAGATAAT
>MJUU01054979.1:452900-470492 GCA_002080025.1 Modiolus philippinarum | reverse complement strand
TTAGAGATTTCTTACGTTTTGATTGATTGATTGAATATTGTTTAACGTCTACTCAGCAATATTTCAGCTATATCAAGACGAGAACAAGTTTGTTACTAAATAATCACTTTGGGGTATGGAAAGGGCCATGGGACGGGAAATTCTGACTGCCACTGGAAAAGTAGGGTGAAATCGTCAAGGGCGGGGAATTTAGCCTTGTAGCCGATCACCTACGGACCACCCCAAAAGAGCTTGCTACAAGGGTTCTTTAACGTGCAGGAAGCGTGGCGTTTCCTCCAACACGTGGACCTGAGTTTACATCCCATCCGAAAGATGGGTTGTGTATTTATCAATCCCGCACAACCACGGAATGGGTCCTATTTCTATATCCCGGGACCCTCGGGGTCAGCCTCCGTTTAGGAGGGGTCACACCCCGCAAGCCGGAGATACTAGGTCCTATTTCTATATCCCGGGGTTCCCTCGGGGTCCTCTGTTAGGATGACTCATACTCCAAGCTCAGAGGATGCTGCGGGCCTATTCATAAGCCGGGACTGCGCACGGCGGCTTACGTTTTGACAAGATGCGAACGAAAGTAAGGGGCCATACATTGCTGTCATTTGAAGAGCCATATAAAGTGTTTGTTACCTTGCTTAATTGAGGTTTTGGGTATTTCAGTACTTACTCAGTGGAGTCCAAGTTAAATATCCTTCAAATACAAATCTTATTTGTATCCACTAGTTACCTTTTAAGTTTGATCTGTTGCTTAGGTCATCACAATTTGGAGTTAATGTTCCTTAAATATGGCGTGTTGTAAACATCATGATATATTAGCAGTTTAATCTTTGAATGTAAAACTACGGAAGCGTATATGGACCACCTCTTAGTTCTTTATTAACGGTTATGACATAGTTAATAAGGCTATATACATGCTTTAGAAAGCGACAAGAAGAGTTATTTAAAAACCACTTAGCACGTTATATTGCATTAAGATTACACAAATTAACATTATTTATGTAAGATAATTTTTAGGAGTTGTAATTTTACTACACGTTACACTAAACTTATTCAGACACTGTAAATTAAGATACTCTTGTGATTAAATAAAGCATTAAGATGAGTTATTTTATGCGTTCTTAGAAAGTTTTAACGCATTTAAAATACACAAATTAGTACGTCTTTAAGTTAAAACATTTTTGGGGCTTGTTATTTTTGCTACTTGTTGCTTTAATCTTATCAAAAGACTCTTAAATAAGATACTCTTGTGATTAAATAAAGCCTTTAAACGAGTTATTTTTGCGTTCTTAGAAAGTTTTATTGCATTAAAATTATCCAAATTAATATGTTGTTATGTAAAATAATTTAAGGGGTTGTTATTTTTACACGACTTATGTTTTATTCTTATTAAAAGATTTTTAACTAAGATACTCTTGTGACACTTTAGAACTATAAAGAGGGTTTATTTAAGGCATGCTATCAAACATTAAACATTAAGATCATGTTATCTTACACTTCCATCGTATTTTCAATAATTTAAGGCATGTTAATTTGCAAAACGATAAGCTCTTATTCTATTAAATTATATTAAATAAGAAACACTTATTACGATAGAAGTAAATAGGGCGGCTTATTCAAGGGGGTTTAAATTTTGTTTCTTTGTTTGATCGTGAGAAATATTTGAATTTGTTTTTTTTCTCGTTGGACAAGAAAAGCAACAAGAACTCCAGCTTCAAGTCTGCATTGTCAACTAGAATGCATATCCCAGTATTGCTGTTACTGGTAAGATTTTTTGAAAGTTTTACGCATTTTTCACATATTTTGGGCAACTTGAGCTCAAGCCATCATTTGGTGTCTTTCGTCCTCCCGCGGCTTCAAACTTTCAGAATTCTTTATTCTCATAAACTACAAAGTTGAGCTAAACTAAGCTTGATGTGCTGTTTTTTATCGTATCGTGCGCAAAATGCTTGTTTTAAATTGTGTGTCGTAAACAAAAAGTTGTAAGTTGTAAGATAGGCATTGTTTATTCACTAGGAATTGGATTAGAATTTCTTGAAATCCATTAAAAAAAATCAAGACCACGCTAACCAAGTATTACCATGCATTACAGTGTGGCAATTGGTTGTTGGCCACTTTGTTGGCTTGTTAGCCAGTAGTAACTCTAAGCATGCGAATATGCCGTACAGTAATGAAATACTTTATTTTGTATACAGACAAAATAAGTGTAGTGTTTTTCAATATGACAACTACGACTTGGCTCGAAAGGATGATTTCAAGCCTCAGTCTGTTTCGCAGCAGCATCTTGGAAGACACAACTCCTATTGTCGAAGTAATGAGGATATCTGAACGATTGCCCACAGTAACAGTACTAGCGGTTGGAAATCTGATGTATCTTCTGCGTAGAAAATAAAGCAGGCCGTGATTATGGGGAAATAAATCATTTGGAATATACACAATGTTCCCTACTGTAGACAAAGCCAACACATTTGTGTTGCTTGCGTGTAGTTGAAAAGTTCTTGGAGATATAATGTAGTTTTATGCATAGGTGTCAGGCTGAGCCATTGGAATAAATTCATATATATATTCGTTTTAAAAACTGTTTCACACTTTTTAATTCATGTGAAATTTTTCACACTCTCTATATTCTAATGAAAAAAGATTTTGCCTCGATTGAATACCTGATAACTTCTTTGAAGTAAGTCTTCGTGTCTCACCTCTTTTGAATGAGGTGCATATACTAGTATATGTTTTTACAAAAAGACCATTCAGTTAAGCTGTGAAATATGTTTCCAAAACTGATAATACTGTGCATTCTCGAGAACCATTATTTAATTTTCCTCTGAAACTACCAGGTTAATCGGAGCCAAATGTAGACACAATAGCCCTTTGGTAGTCCCCTTTGAGATTTTATTTTTTTTTAAGTTCGATAATTAAACAATTGCTAAAAATAAAACATGGGGTTAATTGCAGTGTTTTGCTAATAAGTCAAAAATAGTTACATAAAAATAGTTACACAAAAATAGTTACAAGTACAAAAATAGACCCATTTGTCTAAATTATGTTTTGTCCCTTCTTGCATTGTATGTCAACTTTTTCACCATCCCGGTTTCGTTTCCCGACACCCAAGATCCCCAGGGCGCACACATTTCCTAAAACCTTCATTAATATTGTAGCCCGGGGTCTTGGCTTTGTAACTATACCAAGTACTTATTTGTAGAAGGTTTCATTAAGGGAAAAAAATGCATAAAACCAAAGTGCGGCATGGTAAAACCTCGGCTGGGCAAGGATATCCACTCATACAAGGTCTAAATTTGGCCACTTCTAGCCCTCTAGTGGTCTACTTGTATTGGTTTTCATTCGTCTGTTTATCCTACTGTTGGAAGACGGGATAGAGATACGGGAGGTTTGGGTAACCATAACCCAGTTAAACCCTACCACTGACAATTGTCAGTGCCGGTACCAAGTCCGGCTGTCCCGTTTTTCTATACAGTAAACCTGTGTATAGCGACCTTCTATATAACAAAATCCTGTACACAATGACCTTGAGTTGCTTGCCCCTTAAATACATATTCTAAGGAAAATTACCTCTATATAAATACCTCCTTTTTAGAGTGACCATGGTACCTTGAAGAGTCAATACAGACAGGTTTTGCTGTAGTTGTTTATGTTTGTCAGTTGTATTTTCTGTGCTTTGGGTTAATTGTTTGGTTGGTGGAAGGTAGATGATGTTTGGTTTGTGGTATCTGTCAAATATCTGTGAATTATCGGTCGTCTTTTCTCCTATACCACAGATAATATTAATATGTCATAATAAAATTGATCAGCATGGTAAGGTCTAACTACACGGAAATTTATGGGACAGAAATCCGAAAACGCAAATCTGTTCATTATCATTTCATTATTATGTTTGCAAAGTTCAAGCCATTTCGATAAAAGTAAATCTAGAACTCAGTTTACATATTCTTATTCCGATTTTTTAATATTTCATTTTATATATGTTTTTTTTTCTTTTCTAGGGTCTGCTGTGTTTTGCCAGCATGAGGATGGTGGATGCCTTAATACCGTACCCCGGAGATGGGCCACTCTTGACGAACTTGTAAAATATTATTTCAGCAGATCATATACGTTAAACGAAATTTTAGGCTTTTTACTAATCGTTCATGAAATTTTATTGAGTAGGACCACCTTGAAGAGGATTTTGAGAAGATTGCATTTGAGAAGTCGAGATAACGAGAGTCCATTAACTAATATTATTGACAACATATTAATGCTGCGACGTAATGGTACAATAAATGCCGGTTATCGAATAATATGGAGTTTATTGAATATGCAATGCGGCATGCGCGCAACCCAAGAAACTGTTAGAATTGTCCTTGGTGTCATAGACGGAAACGGTGTTGTCACCAGAAGAAGGCGACGTCTTATTAGAAGATCATACTACAGTAAAGGACCAAATTATTGCATCCACGTAGATGGCTACGACAAACTGAAGCCATATGGCATTGCAATACACGGGTGTGTTGACGGATTTTCCAGGAAAATTCTTTGGTTGGTCGCAAGTCAAAACAATAATAATCCACGACATGTTGCTAGAAATTTTGTAGAGCACATAAAAAGGTACAAACGTGTACCAAGAATGGTAATGAAAATGTTTTAATCCATAGAATACAGATGGCGTTACGTATGCATCACAATGATCGAATGGCGGCAGAAAACAGCGTAACTATCGGCAGGTCAACTGCAAATCAACGGATCGAAATGTTGTGGAGTTTTTTGATGCCCAACTTTACAATGTTTTGGAGAAACATTTTCAACAATCTAATTGATGAGGGAAAATTAAACAATGCAGACTTCTTTCACATGGAGTGCTTACGTTTTTGTTTTTTACCCATAATACAAGATCATCTTAATCAATTCAAAGAGACTTTGAACACACACAGAATTCGTACACAAAGGCAGGATGGACAGTTTTACGGTATTCCAGATGTCCTTTTCCATCAACCAATCATATACGGACAATTTGACCAATCGTTTGGTCTTCCCTGCGAGGAAAGGGCACTGAACCATATTTTAGACATATATACCGACCAACATCTTCAACGAGACACATCCATGGAGTTCAGGCAGTTGGTATCAGCAATTACGAGATTACGAACTGAAAACTTTGATATGATCAAAACGCCTGATGAAGGTAAAAGATTATTTTGCAGTCTATTACCTTTGCTGATGGAATTCATATAAACTCGATGATAATAACAAAAACAATACATGAAACCGTTGATTTGTAAATATATATTCTGCCAGTTATGACTGTTTTGTTACATGGCTTTAGGCAATTTTTTTTTATTTTGGTAAACTAATCTTTTTTTGGATTTGATTTGTAAGAAGAAAAATACATGTTGGTTAATAAAGTATTTGGTAGTTCTGAATCTTATTACGATTTAGCCAAATTAATTTTGTCGTACAGTTTTCCTACTTCAATAGCTGCTGTGAAAGTCGTGATTGAGATGCATGTCTAAAAAAAACAAAAAAAACTATTGAAATATAAAATGAATGAAGAGGGAGAAAGGGTGCCCAAATTTTCGACCAAAAGGTCCTCTCAGGAGCTATAGATAAGGAAAAATGGAAAACGCGTCCACACATTTTCCCCTTCATTTTTATCATGTGTACTGTTTGTTGTCAGTATTCTTGGGCTTTTAATCAGCTAAAACA
The DNA here is from genome assembly GCA_002080025.1 of Modiolus philippinarum. Taxonomy (NCBI): domain Eukaryota; kingdom Metazoa; phylum Mollusca; class Bivalvia; order Mytilida; family Modiolidae; genus Modiolus; species Modiolus philippinarum. Next base: position 464,807 of record MJUU01054979.1, on the reverse strand, counting down.
ATTGCTAAACATAGGTAAAAATACACACCAATACACAAAATGGGGGCCCCGCAAAGCGTAGCAGTATACGACCGAAACAGGTACATTTGGGCAAGTGTTGACACAAAAGTCAGTGTGGAATTCATAAGCTGCTGGACCCAAAGTGAGTGTAGACTTCATAAGTTGCAGGACCCAAAGTGAGTGTGGACTTATTAGCATATAAATCGGACAAGAAATAAAAGAAAATGAGGTTTTCCCGCTTTGGGCCCCATTTATCTCGTCGGTCAAATCCGTTGACATACTACTGAAATCTTATGTCAAAAAGGCTCCAAACAAAGAAATGCCATAAAAATCTGATGAAAAATAAAAATTTTACATGCATAGCAAATTTGCGATTTTTGTCCCCTTTGGCCCCTTATAGCTCCCTTAGGGGACAAACTGGCAAAATCTGACTGTTGTGCGTTATGTTTATTTTTCATAAGGAATCTTTAAACTGCATCGAAGTCGGACAAGAAATTAAAAAAAACAATTTTGATGTTTGTCCCCTTTGGGCCCCATTTATCTCGTAAACGGTAATTGTGAGGTCAAATCCGTCCGTTGACATAGCACTGGTGCGTAATTCTATAAGCAACAAAATGAAACAAACTGCATCAAAATATGATAAAAAATAAACTTTCTACAGCAACATATGCGAAAACACCCCACAATTGGCCCCTAATTTTGAAACGGGAGGGGCCATAAACTAAACTAAAAACACACGTCTGGGCCCGTTGTGCCAAGGAACCTTGTGTTAAAATTTCGCAAGGATCCCTCCACTAGAACCAAAGTTATGGTGTCCACAGACGCCGACCCCAACGCCAACGCCGATGTTGGGGTCATATTATAATACGACCGATTTTTTTTCCGGCGTATAAAAACCTGAAAATTGTGAAAAATTAAATGCTTCACTAAATCGTTTCACAAAAACCTAACTAATTTAATATCCATTTCAAATAAAATTGAAATTGCTGACGGACACATAGTGATGGCAAAAAGTCACATGGCCTTTCAGGCAGGCGAGCTAAAAACTTAAAAAGGTCGTGAACTAGAAATTAAAGAGACAACTGATACACCAACATTAGCAACATACCTCGTCCTTTACCTTTATATGGATGATTCTGGATATACGAGATCCAAACTTTATGACAAACTTGCAATGATGATTTTGACATTCACAATAGTAAACCTTCCCTTTTTAAGTAGTTATATACATGCATCCTCTGATTATGGAGTTTATATTTTACAACTCATTCGCTTCTGTTGTGCATGCAGTGCATGTGTTGTCTTTGACAACAGCGCAAAATTACTGTCTGAAAACTGCTTTCCCATCTTCAGCCATTACTTCCGAAGTTTTACGGTCATCATCACGATTTGATAGACAACTACAACGTTTCCAGGTCACAGAGGGGGTCAGGCATTTTTCAATATGTTATGGATATTAAAATTTGACCACGAGCATATATATAACTGAATGAATTTCCATGAAATGCAATAAGATACAAGAACATGTATTTACAAAAAGGGGCCTATACAAGGGGTATAATTTGGACAAAATATATTTTGCATGAAACCGTTACCATGGCGCTTTGACCTTGCAGTCATCAACCAATTACGGAAATAAGGCCTAAAATTAGGAAAATATAAGGGGTCGACACTCATGGGTCATTGTCTTACATGCCTTTCCAACGTTTCTATCGCTTTATGGTTTTAAAATGCTTTCAATGACTAAAACTGCATTCATTCCATTCATTTTGTTTTGTTCTGTTCAGGTATTTTTTTTCCCGTTAATTCGGAGCACTCCACTAGGGATAAAATAGGTACTATCTTCTAAAATATATATGTATAGAACATTGATGTTGGTACTATGGATAGATCGTTGTTCTTTAATTAGCTTATGGAATGTCTTACTATCATTTTGAGATGCCTTTCAGCTTATGTTTCTTTGAAGCATGAGCTTGTCGCTTGTCGCTGTAATTGACGAAGCTGTCGCTTTTTCTGCGTCTTCACTTGTTTTTCGACATCTGCATTTATATTTAATTTTAAATGAATAAAAGGTAAAAGTAGGGCACGGGATAAAAGGTAAAAATCAAAATATGAAAAAATTATGAATAAAACACAAAACTAAAAAGCACAAAAGACATGAATGTAAAAATTAACGAATAAAACACACAACTAAAAAGTTAATATATTTTCACATTTATGTCTTTTTACTTTTTAGTTGTGTGTTACAATTACAGCGACAAGCTCATGCTTCAAAGAAACATAAGCTGAAAGGCATCTCAAAATGATAGTAAGACATTCCATAAGCTAATTAAAGAACAACGATCTATCCATAGTACCAACACCAATGTTCTATACATAGGAGATAAAGAATATGACAACTCAAAAATCATGGAAGGCTGGCACATCCATTTTACAAATCTTGCTACTCCAAGCTATAATAAAGATGTTTTTGATTTAGAACGTCTCCAACTGGCGACACTCCAGAATGACACTATACATTCGACTATGATATGTGAAAGCATACCCGAAGCCACTGTACAGGAAGTCAAAACAGCAATTAAGAAACTGAATACTGGAAAATCCACTGACGAAAATGGCATATCGTCTGAACATTATAAAAATTCCATTGATGAAACTCACCTGAAAAATGCAACATCATTAATCAAATCTTCAAAGAGCTTACTGTTCCTGAAAATATTGAAAACGGGAATCCTAACACCAGTCTTACAAAAAACAAAGATAAACAGTACCGGGAAATTATCATGTAATAAGTACGTTCGAAAAAATCTTAGGGTCCATCATTAAAGATAGATTACAAGCCAAATTGTTACCTGCACAAAACCTTTTACAACGTGGTTTTGCAGAAGGAGTATCAAGTATTTTTGCTGCACTTATAAACTCTGCAGCAATAGTAATACATCAACACCCTAGAATTAGTTACCATTGATGCTGAAAAGGCGTTTGACACTGTAAATCATCAGATAATGCTCAACAAACTATATCATGATGTAATATGAGGCGACATGTGGCTGTTTCTCAAAAATATTTATTCCGACATGTCTATCATAGTAAAATGGAATGATCAAACAACTGAGGAAATAAAAATATTGCAAGGTAACCGACAAGGGGCCAAGCTATCTTCTTTGCTATATAAGCGATAAAATAACACCACCTTAAACAATATCGCATCTAGGAACTTAGCAAAAATTGGGAATCTTCAAATTGCCAATCCAACATGCGCCGATGACATTGCTCTGCTGGGATATCCATCTGAAATACAAGGTATGCTTGATATTATTGACTTTCAAACAAAGAGAGACCTGGTTAAATAAATGCGTCGAAATCTAAAGTCCTATGTGTATCAAAAGGTAATAATACTCAAAAGAAATCATGCTCACTGGGCAATCAACAAATACCACGGGTAGAAAGCTTAAAACATCTCGGAGTCACAAGGCAAGCGAATGGAAAAGTTAACATCGACGAAAGGCTTGACACTAGAAAAAGTCAGTACACTCAAAATTTAATGAATATTGGCGTAACTTATACCTACAGGAGAAGCAAACAAAATCTACATTGAAATTTTTAGAAATTCGACAAAAGCCCGTTACTCTGCCACATAATATTTGGAAATGTGCAAGAAACAACCAGCAAGACATAAGAAAAGCTAAACTGAAATGCAAATTAGTAACTGGCACATATATGTTTCAAGCCACAAAAGCAAAATTCAATAACCAATATTCACCAGTATGTTAATTGTGCTCATCTAATGAGGAGGATCTCAAGCACTTTCTCTTAAAATGTTCTTCGTTGAATGAAGTCAGAAGAAACTTTTTTTGCTGACTTGACAAACCGGTTCAAACACATGCCAGTAGGGGTAGTACAAATCTTAAAAGCTTCTGTGAAGACGAGGACACTCTAACACAGCTCATATTAGATTGTACAAGTAGTAAAGTTCGTCATCTGCTATCATTTAATGAACTTGATGTCTTATCTCAAAATTTCTGTTATAACCTACACTCTAAACGAGCAATTATGCTTGATTCGTAGCTTAAACTCATTTTACCGTATATCTCGCTTATCTGCCTATTGCAGCCTGCACGGGATGCCAAGCTAGCTGCTTACCACTACTAAATTAGTATAGTGTCATTAACATGTTTCTGGTGTATATAATCTAAGTATATATGTTGGCATATGGTGTATATAATTAGTTTCTACAGCTTGCATGGGATACCAAGCTTGCTGTGTGTGTGTGCTGATCTAACCGTAACGCTGTTTTTACTATTCATTTCCTTTGTATATATATCACCTATATATGATACACCGTAAGGGCCCTGATAGGGACCGAGCAATGCCTTTAGCTATAGTTTTTATAGTTTTATATAATTATTTTTGTGTTTCCGCATGTACATTGAGTTTTACCTTTTAGCGTATATAAGCTATAAGTGATCTACATAGAGATAGGCTGTTGACTTTTAGCTTCTAAGGAACCCGTTTATAAACTTTTAACTGTTTATGCATAAATAACGACTTTTATATTTTAAAAGATAGTACCTATTTTATCCCTAGTGGAGTGCTCCGAATTAACGGAAGAAAATACCTGAACAGAACTAAACAAAATGAATGGAATAAATGCAGTTTTAGTCATTGAAAGCATTTTAAAACCATAAAGCGATAGAAACGTTGGAAAGGCATGTAAGACAATGACCCATGAGTGTCGACCCCTTATATTTTCCTAATTTTAGGCCTTATTTCCTACATTTCCTTCCGCTACATAGACGATGTACTTTCTCTTAATAATCCAAAATTCAAGGAATATTTACACCAGATCTATCCCAATGAGCTTGAAATTAAAGAGACTACCGATACACCTACTTCAGCTTCGTATTTAGATCTTTTAATTTACATTGACGAAAAGGGACGTTTGAAATCTAAGCTGTATGACAAACGTGATGATTTTAACTTCCCAATTGTGAACTTTCCCTTTCTGAGCAGCAATATACCTGCCTCTCCAGCCTATGGAGTGTACATTTCACAGTTGATTCGTTACTGTCGGGCATGCAGTTTATACAGTGACTTTTTAGTTAGAGCAAAAACACTGTCCCAAAAGCTGCTTAGTCAGGGATTTGTTCAGCCTTTGTTACTTTCATCCCTTCAGAAATTCTATGGCCGTCACCATGACATCATTGTCAGATATGACGTGTCTGTGTCCCAAATGAAAACGGACATTTTCAGCTAAATTTCACGTCTTCACGGATTTGACATAACCGGATTTGACTCAACCCCGGATTGACTCACTGATAGTGTGACGGGTGCCGCTAGCGGAGCAGGACATGCTTACCCATCCGGAGCACCTGATGTCACTCCCGGTTTTTATGGGAGTTCACACTGTCAGTGCTTTCGTTTTTCGTGTTGTCTTGTATATAATATTGTAACATTTTAGTTTTGTCTTCGTGAGTGATGTTTGTGCTACCGATTTGTCCTTGTGATTGTTTTCATACTATAGAGATTTACAAAAGCTTTTCCAAATTTCACCATGATACTGTTTGAGGGTTAGAGAAGTAGCATGTATCATGGATCACATTGGTTTTTGTCTAAGGGTTAGAAAATGACATTAACCAATCTGCTACCAAACAGACCTTTCAAAACACTTTATGCCTTACTGATAGTGTGACGGGTGTCGCTAGCGGGGCAGGACATGCTTACCCTTCCGGAGCACCTGATGTCACTCCCGGTTTTCATGGGAGTTCACACTATGAGTGCCTTAGTTCTAAATGTTATCTTTTTATTTCCGTGCATTGTAGCTGTCTCACGTCCTTGTTTTGTCTTTGTTTTTATCTGTTACCGTTTCTGCCATGTCTTTGGACTTCGATTTTTGTAGTCATCGCTTCCCTTGTTCCTTCGGTATTCTACTGCCGTTGTTCCGTAATTGGTTGATGACTGCAAGGTCAAAGCGCCATGGTGACGGTTTCATGCAAAATATATTTTGTCCAAATTATACCCCTTGTATAGGCCCCTTTTTGTAAATACTTGTATCTTATTGCATTTCATAGAAATTCATTCAGTTATATATATGCTCGTGGTCAAATTTTAATATCCATAACATACTGAAAAATGCCTGACCCCCTTTGTGACCTGGAAACGTTGTAGTTGTCTATCAAATCGTGATGATGGCCGTAAAACTTCGGAAGTAATGGCTGAAGATGGGAAAGCAGTTTTCAGACAGTAATTTTGCGCTGTTGTCAAAGTCAACACATGCACTGCATGCACAACAGAAGCGAATGAGTTGTAAAATATAAACTCCATAATCAGAGGATGCATGTATATAACTACTTAAAAAGGGAAGGTTTACTATTGTGAATGTCAAAATCATCATGGCAAGTTTGTCATAAAGTTTGGATCTCGTATATCCAGAATCATCCATATAAAGGTTAAGGACGAGGTATGTTGCTAATGTTGGTGTATCAGTTGTCTCTTTAATTTCTAGTTCACGACCTTTTTAAGTTTTTAGCTCGCCTGGCCTGAAAGGCCATGTGACTTTTTGCCATCACTATGTGTCCGTCAGCAATTTCAAAATCTTCTCATCTGAACCCGCATGGCAAAATGGAATCAAGCTTTCCCTATATGTAGCTTAAAGGCTTGTTCGCCGTATTGTCATTACATCGAATCGTTTTTTATCTGAATTGAAGACTTTAAGAGGATATAAAAAATTTTGATATTTTATTTGAAATGGATATTAAATTAGTTAGGTTTTTGTGAAGCATTTAATTTTTCACAATTTTAAGGTTTTTATACGCCGGAAAAAAAAAATCGGTCGTATTATAATATGACCCCAACATCGGCGTTGGCGTTGGGGTCGGCGTCTGTGGACACCATAACTTTGGTTCTAGTGGAGGAATCCTTGCGAAATTTTAACACAAGGTTCCTTGGTACAACGGACCCAGACGTGTGTTTTTAGTTTAGTTTATGGCCCCTCCCGTTTCAAAATTAGGGGCCAAAGAGGGGTATTGTGGGGTGTTTTCGCATATGTTGCTGTAGAAAGTTTATTTTTTATCATATTTTGATGCAGTTTGTACGGATTTGACCTCACAATTACAGTTTACGAGATAAATGGGGCCCAAAGGGGACAAACATCAAAATTGTTTTTTTTTAATTTCTTGTCCGACTTCGATGCAGTTTAAAGATTCCTTATGAAAAATAAACATAACGCACAACAGTCAGATTTTGCCAACTTGTCCCCCAAAGGAGCTATAAGGGGCCAAAGGGGACAAAAATCGCAAATTTGCTATGCATGTAAAATTTTTATTTTTCATCCGATTTTTATGGCATTTCTTTGTTTGGAGTCTTTTTGACATAAGATTTCAGTAGTATGTCAACGGATTTGACCGACGAGATAAATGGGGCCCAGAGCGGGAAAACCTCATTTTGTTTTATTTCTTGTCCGATTTATATGCTAATAAGTCCACACTCACTTTGGGTCCTGCAACTTATGAAGTCTACACTCACTTTGGGTCCAGCAGCTTATGAATTCCACACTGACTTTTGTGTCAACACTTGCCCAAATGTACCTGTTTCGGTCGTATACTGCTACGCTTTGCGGGGCCCCCATTTTGTGTATTGGTGTGTATTTTTACCTATGTTTAGCAATTGTTTTAGCTGATTAAAAGCCCAAGAATACTGACAACAAACAGTACACATGATAAAAATGAAGGGGGAAATGTGTGGACGCGTTTTCCATCTATAGCTCCTGAAGAGGGCCTTTTGGTCGAAAATTTGGGCACCCTTTCTCCCTCTTCATTCATTTTATATTTTAATAGTTTCTTTTTTGTTTTTTTTTAAACATGACTACATTTTTTTCATCTGAATCACGACTTTCACGGCAGCTATTGAACTAGGAAAACTGTACGACAAAATTAATTTGGCTAAATCGTAATAAGATTCAGAACTACCAAATACTTTATTAACCAACATGTATTTTTCTTCTTACAAATCAAATCCAAAAAAGATTAGTTTACCAACACTAAAAAATTGCCTAAAGCCATGTAACAAAACAGTCATAACTAGCAGAATATATATTTACAAATCAACGGTTTCATGTATTGTTTTTGTTATTATCATCGAGTTTATATGAAGTCCAACAGCAAAGGTAATAGACTGCAAAATAATCTTTTACCTTCATCAGGCGTTTTGATCATATCAAAGTTTTCAGTTCGTAATCTCGTAATTGCTGATACCAACTGCATGAACTCCATGGATGTGCCTCGTGGAAGATGTTGGTCGGTATATATGTCTAAAATATGGTTCAGTGCCCTTTCCTCGCAGGGAAGACCAAACGATTGGTCAAATTGTCCGTAAATGATTGGTTGATGGAAAAGGACATCTTGAATACCGTAAAACTGTCCATCCTGCCTTTGTGTACGAATTCTGTGTGTGTTCCAAGTCTCTTTGAATTGATTAAGATGATCTTGTATTATGGGTAAAAAACAAAAACGTAAGCACTCCAAGTGAAAGAAGTCTGCATTGTTTAATTTTCCCTCATCAATTAGATTGTTGAAAATGTTTCTCCAAAACATTGTAAAGTTGGGCATAAAAAATCTCCACAGCATTTCGATCCGTTGATTTGCAGTTGACCCGCCGATAGTAACGCTGTTTTCTGCCGCCATTCAATCATTGTGATGCATACGTAACGCCATCTGTATTCTATGGATTAAAACATTTTCAGTTCCTGCATCCGTTCGGACCATTCTTGGTACACGTTTGTACCTTTTTATGTGTTCTACAAAATTTCTAGCAACATGTCGTCGATTATTATTGGTTTGATTTGCGACCAACCAAAGAATTTTCCTGGAAAATCCGTCAACACACCCGTGTATTGCAATGCCATATGGCTTCAGTTTGTCGTAGCCATCTACGTGGATGCAATAATTTGGTCCTTTACTGTAGTATGATCTTCTAATAAGACGTCGCCTTCTTCTAGTGACAACACCGTTTCCGTCTATGACACCAAGGACAATTCTAACAGTTTCTTGGGTTGCGCGCACGCCGCATTGCATATTCAATAAACTCCATATTATTCGATAACCGGCATGTATTGTACCATTACGTCGCAGCATAAATATGTTGTCAATAATATCAGTTAATGGACTCTCGTTATCTCGACTTCTCAAATGCAATCTTCTCAAAATCCTCTTCAAGGTGGTCCTACTCAATAAAATTTCATGAACGATCAGTAAAAAGCCTAAAATTTCGTTTAACGTATATGATCTGCTGAAATAATATTTTACAAGTTCGTCAAGAGTGGCCCCATCTCCGGGGTACGGTATTACGGCATCCACCATCCTCATGCTAGCAAAACACAGCAGACCCTATAAAAGAAAAAAAACCAATATATAAAATGAAATATTAAAAAATCGGAATAAGAATATGTAAACTGAGTTCTAGATTTACTTTTATCGAAATGGCTTGAACTTTACAAACATAATAATGAAATGATAATGAACAGATTTGCGTTTTCGGATTTCTGTCCCATAAATTTCAGTGTAGTTAGACCTTACCATGCTGCTCAATTTTATCATGACATATTAATATTATCTGTGGTATAGGAGAAAAGACGACCGGTATTCACAGATATTTGACAGATACCACAAACCAAACATCATCTACCTTCCACCAATCAAACAATTAACCCAAAGCACAGAAAATACAACTGACAAACATAAACAACTACAGCAAAACCTGTCTGTATTGACTCTTCAAGGTACCATGGTCACTCTAAAAAGGAGGTATTTATATAGAGACAATTTTCCTTAGAATATGTATTTAAGGGGCAAGCAACTCAAGGTCATTGTGTACAGGATTTTGTTATATAGAAGGTCGCTATACACAGGTTTACTGTATAGAAAAACGGGACAACCGGACTTGGTACCGGCACTGACAATTGTCAGTGGTAGGGTTTAACTGGGTTATGGTTACCCAAACCTCCCGTATCTCTATCCCGTCTTCCAACAGTAGGATAAACAGACGAATAAAAACCAATACAAGTAGACCACTAGAGGGCTAGAAGTGGCCAAAGTTAGACCTTGTATGAGTGGATATCCTTGCCCATCCAAGGTTTTACCATGCCGCACTGTCTTATGCATGTTTTCCCTTAATGAAACCTTCTACAAATAAGTACTTGGTATAGTTACAAAGCCAAGACCCCGGGCTACAATATAAATGAAGGTTTTAGGAAATGTGTGCGCCCTGGGGATCTTGGGTGTAGGGAAACGAAACCGGGATGGTAAAAAAGTTGACAACAACCTGGAGCATACAATGCAAAAAGGGACAAAACATAATTTAGACAAATGGGTCTATTTTTGTACTTGTAACTATTTTTGTGTAACTATTTTATGTAACTATTTTTGACTTATTAGCAAAACACTGCAATTAACCCCATGTTTTATTTTTAGCAATGGCGGCGATATTGTTTAATTATCGAACTTTAAAAAAAAATCTCAAAGGGGACTACCAAAGGGCTATTGTGTCTACATTTGGCTCCGATTAACCCGGTACTTTCAGAGGAATTAAATAATGGTTCTCGAGGATGCACAGTATTATCAGTTTTGAAAACATTTTTCACAGCTTAACTGAATGGTCTTTTTGTAAAAACATATACTAGTATATGCGCCTCATTCAAAAGAGGTGAAATAACATGCATGCATAGACACGAAGTCTTACTTCAAAGAAATTATCAGGTATTCAATCGAGGCAAAATCTTTTTTCAATAAAATATAGAGAGTGTGAAAAATTTCACATGAAGTAAAAAGTGTGAAACATTTCTTAACTAATCATACAGTTTTTAAAACGAATTAATATATGAATTTATTCCAATGGCTCAACCTGACACCTATGCATAAAAATACATTATATCTCCAAGAACGTTTCAACTACACGCAAGCAACACAAATGTGTTGGCTTTGTCTACAGTAGGGAACATTGTGTATATTCCAAATGATTTATTTCCCCATAATCACGGCCTGCTTTATTTTCTACGCGGAAGATACATCAGATTTCCAACCGCTAGTACTGTTACTGTGGGCAATCGTTCAGATATCCTCATTACTTCGCCTATAGGAGTTGTGTCTTCCAAGATGCTGCTGCCAAACAGACTGGGGCTTGAAATCATCCTTTCGAGCCAAGTCGTAGTTGTCATATTGAAAAACACTACACTTATTTTGTCTGTATACAAAATAAAGTATTTCATTACTGTACGGCATATTCGCATGCTTAGAGTTACTATTGGCTAACAAGCCAACAAAGTGGCCAACAACCAATTGCCCCACTGTAATGCATGGTAATACTTGGTTAGCGTGGTCTTGATTGTTTTGAATGGAATTCAAGAAATTCTAATCCAATTGTAATGTGGTAGAAATGACCAATGAATTGCCAGCAATAATGAAAAACAAAATTGGCTCAAATTAACTTTTAATCAGACGAAAAATAATTATTTTACAAATTAAATACAATATATAACTTATCTGACAATAATGAAGTCCAAGTAATAATCCAAACGAATAGTTCACTTAATTCCACCAATAAATGTCCAATAGAATATTCCTTATAATCCTCACTAAATAGTTGATAATAGATTCACAATAATTGATGTCGATTTCCAATACGAAAGATGTGCGTGATAATCCTGTATAAACTAATTTATCCTGTATGAACTTATTAAACTGACTGACTTAACCCTTTTCGGCTACCTCATATAAATACATTTATTATTTCTAGAAAAATCTATCCACAAGATTTAACTAGAACATTCTAATCAACTGACAATCACATGACTAGAATGATTATGTAAGAAAAACCTCTAGAAAAATCTATGTGTTAAAATCTGTATTTAAATTC